>OX451737.1:89949149-90004149 GCA_948472305.1 Vicia faba | reverse complement strand
GGTTTAGGGTATAGGGTTAAGGGGTTTAGGGTTTAGTGTTTAGGGGTTAAGGTTTATGATTTAGGGTTTAGGGGTTTAGGGTTTAGGGTTTAGGGTTAGGGGGTTAGTGGTTTATGGGTTTATGGGTTAAGGGTTTAGGGTTTGCGGTTTAGGGTTAGGGGGTTAGTGGTTTAGGGGTTTATGGGTTAAGGGTTAGGGTTTAGGATTTAGGGTTTAGTGTTTAGGGTTATGGGTTAGGGGGTTAGGGGTTATGGGTTATGGGGTAGGGGTTAGGTGTTAGGGTTTAGGGTTAAGGGGTTAAGGGTTAGGGTTTAGGGTTTAGGGTCTAGGGTTTATGGTCTAGGGTCTAGGGTTTTAGGGTCTAGGGTTTTAGGGGTTAGGGTTTTGGGGTTTTGGGGTTTTAGGGGTTTAGGGTTTAGTGTTTAGGGTTTAGGGGTTTAGGGGTTACGAGTTTAGGGTTTAGGGGTTAGGGTTAGGGGTTTAGGACTTAGGGGCTTATGGGTTTAGGGTTTAAGGGTTTAGGGTTTAGGGGTTTAGGATTTAGGGGTTAGGGTTAAGGGGTTATGGGTTAGGGGTTAGGTTTAGGGTTTAGGGTTTAGGGTTTAAGGTTAGGGGTTTAGGGGTTTAGGGGTTTGGGGTTAGGGGTTATGGTTTAGGATTTTGGATTTAGGGTTTAGGGTTTAGGGTTTAGGGTTTAGGGTTAAGGTTTATGGATTAGGGGTTTAGGGGTTAGGGTTTAGGGGTTTAGGGTTTAGGGGTTAGGGTTAAGGGTTAGGGGTTATGGTTTAGGTTTAGGGTTTAGGGTTTAGAGTTTAAGGTTAGGGGTTTAGGGGTTTACGAGTTTAGCGGTTAGGGTTTAGGATTTAGGGTTTAGGGTTTACGATTTACGGTTTACGGTTTAGGTTTATGGGTTAGGGGGTTAGGGGTTAGGGGTTTAGGGGTTAGGGGTTAGGGGTTAGGGTTTAGGGTTTAGGTTTTAGGGTTTAGGGTTTAGTGTTTTTTTAGGGTCTAGGGTTTTAGGGGTTTAATGTTTAGGGTTTAGTGGTTTAGGGGTTTAGGGGTTAGGGGTTAGGGGTTTAGGGTTTAGGGTTTAGGCTTTATGGGTTAGGGGTTTAAGGGTTAGGGGTTTAAGGGTTTAGGGTTTAGGGTTTAGGGGTTAGGGGTTAGGAGTTGCGGGTTAGGTTTAGGGTTTAGGGTTATGGGTGTAGGGGTTTAGGGATTTAGGGGTTAGGGGTAAGGGTTTAGGGTTTATGATTTAGGGTTTAGGGTTATGGGTTAGGGGTTAGGGGTTTAGGGGTTAAGGGTTAGGGGTTAGGGTTTAGGGTTTAGGGTTTAGTGTTTTTTTAGGGTTTAGGGTTTTTTTAGGGTTTAGGGTTTAAGGTTTAGGGTTTAGGGTTTAGGGGTTTAGGGGTTAGGGTCTAGGGTCTAGGGTATTGGGTTTTATGGTTACAGGGTCTAGGGTCGAGTGTCTAGGGTTTTAGGGGTTTGGGTTTAGGGTTTAGTGTTTAGGGTCTAGGGTCTAGGGTTTAGGGTTTAGGGTCTAGGGTCTAGGGTTTTAGGGGTTAGGGTTTTAGGGTTTTAGGGGTTTATGGTTTTAGGGTTTTGGGTTTTAGGGTTTAGGGGTTAGTGTTTAGGGTTTAGGGTTTAGGGGTTTAGGGTTTAGGGGTTAAGGTTTAGGGTTTATGGTTTAGGGTTTAGGGTTTAGGGTCTAGGGCCTAGGGTTTAGGGTTTAGGGTCTAGGGTTTAGGGTCTAGGGTCTAGGGTTTTAGGGGTTAGGATTTTAGGATTTTGGGGTTTTAGGGTTTTAGGATTTTAGGTTTTAGGGTTTAGGGTTTAGGGGTTTAGGGTTTAAGGTTTAAGGTATAGGGTTTATGGGTTTAGGGTTTAGGATTTAGGGGTTAGGGGTTAGGGTTTAGGATTTTGGATTTAGGGTTTAGGGATTAAGGTTAAGGGTTATGGGTTAGGGGTTTAGGGGTTAGGGTTTAGGGATTTAGGGTTTAGGGGTTTAGGGTTTAAGGTTTAGGGGTTAGGGTTAAGGGGTTAGGGGTTATGGGTTAGGTTTAGGGTTTAGGGTTTAGGATTTAAGGTTAGGGGTTTAGTGGTTATGGGTTAGGGTTTAGGATTTATGGTTTAGGGTTTACGATTTACGATTTACGGTTTAGGGTTATGGGTTAGGGGGTTAGGGGTTAGGTGTTTAGGGGTTAGGGTTTAGGGTTTAGGTTTTAGGGTTTAGGGTTTAGTCTTTTTTAGGGTCTAGGGTTTTAGGGGTTTAATGTTTAGGGTTTAGTGGTTTAGGGGTTTAGGGGTTAGGGGTTTAGGGTTTAGGGTTTAGGGTTTAGGGTTTAGGGTTTAGGGTTTAGTGTTTATGGGTTAGGGGTTTAGGGGTTAGGGGTTTAGGGGTTTAGGGTTTAGGGGTTTAGGGTTTAGAGTTTAGGGGTTAGCGTTTAGGAGTTGCGGGTTAGGTTTAGGGTTTAGGGTTAGGGTTTAGGGTTATGGGTATAGGGGTTTAGGGGTAAGGGTTTAAGGTTTAGGATTTAGGGTTTAGGGTTTAGGGTTAGGGGTTAGGGGTTAGGGGGTAGGGGTTTAGGGGTTAGGATTTAGGGTTTAGGGTTTAGTGTTTTTTAGGGTTTAGGGTTTTTTTAGGGTTTAGGGTTTAAGGTTTAGGGTTTAGGGGTTTAGGGGTTAGGGTCTAGGGTATTGGGTTTTTGGGTTTCGGGGTCTAGGGTCTAGTGTCTAGGGTTTTAGGTGTTTGGGTTTAGGGTTTAGTGTTTAGGGTCTAGGGTCTATGGTTTAGGGTTTAGGGTCTAGGGTTTTAGGGGTTAGGGTTTTAGGGGTTTAGGGGTTTAGGGTTTTAGGGTTTTGGGTTTTAGGGTTTAGGGGTTTAGGGTTTAGTGTTTAGGGTTTAGGGTTTAGGGGTTTAGAGTTTAGGGATTAAGGTTTAGGGTTTATGGTTTATGGTTTAGGGTTTAGGGTTTAGGGTTTAGGGTCTAGGGCCTAGGGTTTAGGGGTTAGGGTCTAGGGTCTAGGGTTTTAGGGGTTAGGGTTTTAGGATTTCGGGGTTTTAGGGTTTTGGGTTTTAGGGTTTAGGGTTTAGGGGTTTAGGGTTTAGGGTTTAAGGTATAGGGTTTAGGGGTTTAGGGTTTAGGATTTAGGGGTTAGGTTTTAGGAGTTTGGGGTTTAGTGTTTAGGGTTTAAGGTTAAGGATTTAGGGGTTAGGGTTTAGGGGTTTAGGGGTTTAGGGTTTAGGGTTAGGGGTTTAGGGTTAGGGGGTTATTGGTTTATGGGTTTAGGGGTTTAGGGGTTTATGGGTTAAGGGTTAGGGTTTAGGATTTAGGATTTAGGGTTTAGAGTTTAGGGTTATGGGTTAGGGGGTTATGGGTTAGGGGGTTAGGGGTTATGTGGTAGGGGTTTAGGGGTTAGGGTTTAGGGTTAAGGGGTTAGGGGTTAGGGTCTAGGGTCTAGGGTTTAGGGTTTATGGTCTAGGGTCTAGGGTTTTAGGGTCTGAGGTCTTAGGGGTTAGGGTTTTAGGGTTTTAGGGGTTTAGGGTTTAGTGTTAAGGGTTTAGGGGTTTAGGGGTTAGGGGTTTAGGGTTTAGGGTTTAAGGTTTAGTGTTTAAGGTTAGGGGTTTAAGGGGCTTAGGGGTTTAGGGGTTAGGGTTAAGGGTTAAGGGGTTAGGGGTTAGGGGTTAGGTTTAGGGTTTAGGGTTTAGGGTTTAGTGTTAGGGGTTTAGGGGTTTAGGGGTTTAGGGGTTAGGGGTTAGGGTTTAGGGTTTAGGGATAGGGGTTTAGGGGTTAGGGGTTATGGTTTAGGATTTAGGGTTTAGGGTTTAGGGTTTAGAGTTTAGGGTTTAGGGTTATACAAATTTAAATTCAATTTTTCTTAGAAAATTATGTCTCACCCGCAAGATGTGAATCAAGGGTTGGGAAGGACATGAAGTAGTTGCGCAAAGGCATGAGGCACTTATCTCGTACTTTATCCCATACTTAAGCATTTTTCTACCATTTTCAAGATATATGTGATTTTTAAGAAAGACAAGTATAAAGAGAAAAGAGATGAATTTTTAGGTTTATAACCCTAGGAGTTTGAATTATCTTTGGTTGTATGGATGGTATAATTTTCTCCAATAAAACAAGAAAGATATATTTGTGGTTCTAGGATATATACCACTTATGAGATGAGTTATTTCAAGCTAAGATGATTTGTAAGATTAATGACTACAACACAAAAAGTTGTTTTTGATTGTTTGTAAGCACCACGTGCGTAATATTTTCTCCTTGCTATTCTTATTGATGGTCTAGGCCAACATATATCCTCGATAGAGTACCGTACTATCATTAAATACTACAAGACGTACTTGGATACATTTGGGAAACACACTATTCATTGCAAAGAGCTTTCAAGATTTAAATATAAACATGTCTTTGTTAGGGATGTCCTATTTAACATATGTAGGCGTGCATGGGTATCTGTGAAGAAAGAGACTGTGATACGGTGGGAGAACTGACTTGAGGTTTTGCGTTTGTATTCGCACTTGTTCGGTTTAGCAAGAGTCGCCACTGACTTTTTATTTATCCTAAGGAAAGGTCAAAAAGCACAGGAAAGACCTTTGAGATGTTTTCGTGGGTTCGGGGGGTAGATTATGAAAAGGGAAGGTGCTAGCACCCTTTTCATCCATGGTCATCCATGGGCTCTTAGTTACTTGTTTTAGATCACTTTCCTTTGCTTTTCAATTGTTTGAAATGGTGCTTTGTGTGTGGTTTTGAAAATGTTTTGAAAAAAAGATGCCTTGTCTAGGCAACCTTTGTAATGACTCATGTTTGAGTATATACAAAGATGTATGTCTTTTTGAAAAGATGTTTCAATGTTTTGAAAGTTTGTTTTGAAATTGTGTGGAGATGTGTGTTTGAAAAATGGCAAGGATGTTTTGCAAGTTTTTGATCAAGTAACTAAGAGTTGTCTACCCTATTTTACTCAAAGATCTTTCTTATGTTTTTCAACCCTTTTAACAGTGTTGTTTCACCATTGTATTTGGTGAACAACCTTGCGTTAGGATGTAAACGGGACGGGCGTGGGTCATCGTATAGACCATGAAAGCAATAGTGTCAAGTATTTTGGCAATTTTCTTGAGGGAATATGATCATTTTGTTTAGGAAACTCCGATAGCGTCATCGATGGACTATGATCATTTTGTTTGTTTTTGTTTTGTTTTTGTTTTGCCAAAGTACTTGACATGCAACCATGGCCCATTTTTGAAGGCAACAAGCGGGATTACCCTAGAGGTGCAAGTGTGCATTGTGTTTGTTTTTCATGCATGTTTATATTTGGATTAGGTCAAGCTATTTGTTGATTAATTTTGCATACAAACCCTAGGTCTATCATGGCATAATTTGGAAACTTTTAAATGTGCGAGAATTTAAAGTCCTAAATTATTACAACATGATTATGGGGATGGGGATACAAGTTTGAATTTGGGGGATATTTGACAAGGAAATAAATGCTAAGTTATTACAACCATATCGAATATACAAATTAATATTTGGCATTTAAATAAATACAATTAAATAAATATCAAAATGCAATGTATTATGAAAAAAAAGATTGTTTATGTATGTGAAAAAGTTTTCATGTTTGAAGTATAAACAAAATAAAAAAAAGTCATTTTTTTGGCTATTTTTGTTGTTTAGGGCAAAACCCTAATTTTTGAATAAATAGTATTATTTATTAACTATATACAATATATATTAATTTATACAAAAAAAAAAGGAAGTATATTGTAGAAAAAGTATTTTTGGTGTCAAATATTAAATAAAAAATAAAAGTATTATTTTTGTATTTTTGCCCTAATTATCTAATAAAATATACAAGTATTTATATATTATATATTAAATATGCTAAATATGTACAAAAAATAAAATATTAATTATTTACAAAAATGTATGTTTTAGAAAATATTTTCAAAATGTAAATAAAAAATAATAACTGAAAAATAAATATTTTTGTATTATTTTTTAGGATTTTTTAAAATGAAAAGGAATTATATTTAGTTACATACATATGCTTAATAAAGTAAATAAATGCCAAATAAATATAAAAAAATGTGGAAAAATATTTTTAGTGTTTTTTATGTTTGGACAAAAAATATCAAGTCAGCATAAAAAAGAAAAATGCAAAAATGTCAAATATTTCACACAATGGGTCAGGGGGGTGCAAATGGAAAAAAGGGGTGCAAAGAGCCAGACAGACTCAGGCCCAGCCCAAGCCAGTCAGTCATCTTCAACCTTCAGTTCTGTTTGAACAACAAAAAAAACGCGCGTTTCCTTGCTTCCTACAAACTCCTGATTCCTTGATTATTAGCAAAAACTCATAACACAAACAATATAGAGCATCAAACCACGATTCCAAACATGTAAAAAACTTGTCCTAACTCTAAGAAACCAGGGAGAATTTCTTCACCCCCAATTTCTGACCTAGTTTTTCTTCAATGTTCATGGTTAAAATTCTCACAACATGCTTAATATAAATGAAAAGTGAACACATGTATGGCTTCAGGGCTATTAGTAGAACACGTTTCATTCACAAACCTAAGCTTAACTCTTCCTAGATTGAGAGATAGAAGTCCATGGATTACCTGTTTCAACTTGGATCATGTAGAGCAATGTGGTCACCTCTAATGGAGTTTGAGCTTCTGTATAACTTGCCTGAGGTCCAAGGAAGCTTCTCCAACACCTGGCTTGCTTTGAAACAACCTATATCGTGCTATAGAAGTTCACCTGCAAAGCTGAAAAATGAAAATGGCAGATGAGGTTAGGGGTGTTATAGCTGGTGTTTAGGGCTTGGAACAGTTTAGGTGGATGGAAAGGAATGTGTTTGAACTTGTTTTGGCAAAAACGCACGAGTGAACTGAGTTGTGCAACTCAATCTGCAAGGATACCCTGTTTTTGCAGCAAAATAGTGCTTTGGGGTATTAGGGGGTATGAGGGATGGTTGAGTCGTGTTTCAGGCTTGGTTTGATGTCTGGAAAATGAGTACAAGGTTTGCTTAAGCTTTGGTTTGTAGGAAGTGAAAGTTGGTTTAGTTTTGCAATCTTTCTTCTTTTTGAAGCCAAGAGGTTCAAGTTCTTATGCAGGCCTGTGACCTCTATCCCTCTATGCTGCAACATTTGTTCTTGATAAATGGTATATGTGTACAAAGTTTTGCCTCAAAGATCTGGCCTATGTCTCAAAGATTTGGAACTTGACATAAAGTGTTGTTTTTCAAAAATGGCAATTTTGCTTTTTCCAATTAAGGATTAGTTTAGCATGTATTGTCCAAATGAATGAAATAACACCTTAACATAATGGTTAGGCATTAAATTATTGAGTGTGAAGAGGTTTAGAGACCTGAAAGCTATCACAAACCCTGCTGATTTGAAAAATGCAATTGTTATGAACATGCTTTGGCCATGAACAAAAATGAGTTTTAGCCAACTTTGCAAATTCGATTCTCTCTAACCACAAGGGTGTTTGAGAAGTTCTTGGACAATTTGAAAAGCTTGGAATGTGTACTATAATCCATCTTTGTAATTCAAATTGAAACTCCAAGTGGAACCATGTGAAAAATGGCCAAGAAGTTGGACAAAAATCCTGCCTAGAATAGGGCAAAATTTCTCTAAGTTAAAAGTGTTTTGCACCCTTGTTCCAAAAATCATAACTTGAGATACAAGCTTCCTTTGAGAAAACTTTATGAATCAAAGTTGTAGATTTTTCAATGGACTACAACTTTCATGTTTCAAGTTTTGTTTGAATCAATTTGAATCTTGGTGAAAAAATGGGACAAAGGTAGGAAAAAATAAGAAAAGTTTATAACTTAGAAAATTTCTAAGTTATGAAATTTTTTCATTTTAAACCTTAATTTGCAATTTTGGGTTTCTTGATGAACAAGTTTCATAATTTGACACGTCTTGATGAAAAATGAATCTTGGCACTTGATTTTGACCAAAAAGTCAAAGTTTGACTTTTCAGTGTACAATCAAATTTTGATCAGTTGACTGAAAAATTCATCTGTCAATCCTATGAAATTGAGATCTTTTGAACTTGTTGAATGGGTCAAGACAATTCCATTGAGTCCTTGAGTCCATATGTGATCTTGGTTTGCTATTGGTTAGGTCAAACAGTCAAAAATTGCCTTTGTGCAATCAAAACCCTAAAAATGATTATTTTGCCCTTTTGGTGATCTGATCAAATTTCTTGTGGAATTGTGATCCAAACTTGAAAAAATAGTTCATATGAGTTCATTATGTTGATGTGGGTCAAAAATCATGAGGTTTGACTGTCAATTGGCCACAGTTGACTTTTTCCCCAATACAGCTGATTTCTAGGTCAACTGTCTAATTGACTGGGCAAAGATTGGAATCAAGGCTTGAAACTTGGTATGGATAAACTTGTAAGTCCAACATGAAGCATGAAAGTCACTTTGGGAATTTTAGGTCAAAACATCCCTGTGCAAACTTAAACCCTAATTTGGGTCAACAGTGCAAGGAGGGGCCTTGAGTAGAGCAAACCCTAAGTTGATCTTGAGTTCCAAGAGTCTTGTGATGAGAAAATATTGATGAAATGAGAGGGCAAATTTTGGGGTACAACAGTTGCCCCTGTTCAATCTTCTTGCACCTGAAGAGTTAGATTGGCAAGATTGCCTTTCGCGACTCGAATGGTAAAAGAGGATTGAACACTAGAGTGCCCGTAAATTTGCACTTGTCAAGACATGGATGCGGGAATGGGCTTAAAGATTCCATATGGATATGTGACAAAATCTTGTCGGGGGATGGACTTAAAGATGCCATCTGGAATGTATGTTGAACTGTCATGTTGTTGGTGAAAGAAATGAGTATCAGAAGGGTGTCCATGTTTTGGAACATCTCTGAGCTGGGGGTCTGAATAAGCAATAGATTGACATCCGTATTTGGAAGCATCCGTAAACTGTTTTCAAAAGTTGAATCTGAACAAGCGATAGATTAACATCCGTATTTGGAAGCATCCATAAACTGTTTTCAAAAGTTGAATATGAACAAGCGATAGATTAACATCCGTATTTGGAAGCACCCGTAATCTGTTTTCAGAAGTTGATATGAACAAGCGATAGATTGACATCCATATCTGGAAGCACCCGTAAACTGTTTTCAGAAGTTAGAATCTGAACAAGCGATAGATTAACATCCGTATTTGGAAGCACCCGTAAATTGTTTTTAGAAGTTGAGTCTGAACAAGCGATAGATTGACATCCATATCTGGAAGCACCCGTAAACTGTTTTCAGAAGTTGAGTCTGAACAAGCGATAGATTGACATCCATATCTGGAAGCACCCGTAAACTGTTTTCAGAAGTTGAGTCTGAACAAGCGATAGATTGACATCCATATCTTGAAGCACCCGTGAACTGTTTTCAGAAGTTGGAATCTGAACAAGCGATAGATTGACATCCATATCTGGAAGCACCCGTAAACTGTTTTCAGAAGTTGGAATTTGAACAAGCGATAGATTAACATCCGTATTTGGAAGCACCCGTAATCTGTTTTCAGAAGTTGAGTCTGAACAAGCGATAGATTGACATCCATTTCTGGAAGCACCCGTAAACTGTTTTCAGAAGTTGAGTCTGAACAAGCGATAAATTGACATCCATATCTGGAAGCACCCGTAAACTGTTTTCAGAAGTTGGAATCTGAACAAGCGATAGATTAACATCCATATTTGGAAGTTCCCGTAAACTGTTTTCAGAAGTTGAGTCTGAACAAGCGATAGATTTACATCCATATCTGGAAGCACCCGTAAACTGTTTTCAGAAGTTGAGTCTGAACAAGCGATAGATTGACATCCATATCTGGAAGCACCCGTAAACTGTTTTCAGAAGTTGAGTCTGAACAAGCGATGGATTAACATCCATATCTGGAGAACCCGTAAACTGTTTTCAGAGGTTTGGAATCTGAACAAGCGATAGATTAACATCCATATCTGGAAGCACCCGTAAACTGTTTTCAGAAGTCTTGAATCTGAACAAGCGATAGATTAACATCCATATATGGAGAACCCGTAAACTGTTTTCAGAAGTTGAGTATGAACAAGCGATAGATTGACATCCATATCTGGAAGCACCCGTAAACTGTTTTCAGAAGTTGAGTCTGAACAAGCGATAGATTAACATCCATATCTGGAGAACCCGTAAACTGTTTTCAGAGGTTTGGAATCTGAACAAGCGATAGATTAACATCCATATCTGGAGAACCCTTAAACTGTTTTCAGAAGTCTTGAATCTGAACAAGCGATAGATTAACATCCATATCTGGAGAACCCGTAAACTGTTTTCAGAGGTCTTGAATCTGAACAAGCGATAGATTAACATCCATATCTGGAGAACCCGTAAACTGTTTTCAGAGGTCTTGAATCTGAACAAGCGATAGATTAACATCCATATCTGGAGAACCCGTAAACTGTTTTCAGAGGTCTTGAATCTGAACATGCGATAGATTAACATCCATATCTGGAGAACCCGTAAACTGTTTTCAGAGGTCTTGAATCTGAACAAGCGATAGATTAACATCCATATCTGGAGAACCCGTAAACTGTTTTCAGAGGTCTTGAATCTGAACAAGCGATAGATTAACATCCATATCTGGAGAACCCGTAAACTGTTTTCAGAAGTTTTGAAGTTTAATAAGCAATACATCAGCATCCATGTTGGGAAGCGTCCGTAAACTGTTTTCAGAAGTCGAAGCTTATTAATCTTATCCTGAAAAGGGTAAAACATTAGCTGAAAGACAAAGTTATGTTGCATGAAATGTATGATGCAATATATATGTTATATCAATGTTTATGATATATGAATGTAGTGAATGCGCATGTAAGCTGATGAGCTGTCTTGCTGAGGGTAGATGAATCCTGGATAGCCGGAGATAATAGAATCTTGACTGCTGCCGGGGAAAGTGAATTCTTGACTGCTGCAGGGGATTGCAAGAATCTTTGATTGCTGAAGTTGAGACATCCTTGTTGACTGCTGACTGCTTGGGGAATAAGATCTTCAGTTGTTGAGGGATCTTAGGACCACTGCTGGGGATTGAAAATCCTTGGTGACTTGTGGGGAATGAGAATTCTGACGATCTCTACTGGGGAATTTGAAACCTGGGAGACTTATGCTGGAAAAGTGAGACTGAGAATATTCAATCTGATGGGAAGTATCTCTGTGGGAGAATGTTCACTAATCTGGTTCCGCTGGGGATTGATAGTTTTGGCTCCACTGGGGATCTTGGAACTTAATTCTGAGGGGAATTTTGAAATTCAGCTTAGTTGGAGGGTCCAACCTTTAGAAAGCTTTTGCCCTGCTGAGGATCCTGAAGTTTAACTCTGTTGGGGAAGTATATTCCGGACTTTAACTTTGTTGAGGAACTTGGAGTTTAATTCCACTGGGGACTTCTTCTAAAAGGGTATCAAGATATCTACCTATACCTTCAACCTATCAGCAATCCTCTTTTCTTGATTTGTAAGCAAATGATTATGTTCAAATGCATATGCATATTTAACAAAACATTGGACGTTTCTCAAATAAAACATAAGTGTAAAAAGAAAAAGAAGACAAAGCAAATTTATGTACTTGGAAAAGTATTTGTATTAACTTTTTATGAGTATCTTTTTACAAAGGAGACAGACATCCTAGTAAGAGGACGTTGTCGTAAACATTGAAAAATTTATACAAAAGGAAAGATGGCTATGTGTAACAATTCCATGGGATTCCCATTCTGTTATAGCCTTCACAACTCTGAATATCTTGTCCATTCATTGCTTCGTCCGCCGATGATTGAATTGATCAGAAGCTCGGAGCTTGTTGATGAAGAGATTGTTCTTTGAAGTGATCCGACGAGACATAGTCATACGCTTTAATTCCCTAAATTTTTCCTGAATCGCCCTTTCGGGTTTTCGATCCACCGGGAAACCCTTTTTTGCCCAAGCCGCCCTTTCAGGTTTTCAACTTGCCGAGTGTACAGATTTTTTTGTTTTATCCCTAATTTTTGCCTGAACCGCCCTTTCGGGTTTTCGGTTCACCGGGATGCCCATTTTTGCCCAAGTCGCCCTTTCGGGTTTTCGACTCGTCGGGTTATTTTATGTGTAGTATCTTTTGACTATGTCTGCGTTCGCATGGTGTGGCAAATGGTCACCGTCCATGGTGGCCAGAATCATTGCACCACCAGAGAAGATGCTCTTGATTACAAATGGTCCTTCGTAAGTAGGAGTCCATTTTCCCCTAGGATCACTTTGTGGCAAGATGATCCGCTTGATTACAAGATCTCTGACTTGGTATACTTGACGTCTGACTTTCTTGTTGAAAGCCTTGATCATCCGTTTTTGGTACGTCTGACCATGGAAAACAGCAGTGAGTCGTTTCTCGTCGATCAAATTGAGTTGATCAAGTTGGGTCTGAATCCAATCGTCTTCACTCAAACCAGCGTCCTTCATAATCCTTAAAGAAGGAATCTGAACTTCCATAGGTAGGACAGCTTCCATGCCATATACCAAAGAAAATAGGGTTTCCCCTGTTGAAATACGTGCCGTGGTAAGATATCCATGCAGAGCAAACGGTAACATCACATGCCAGTCCTTGTAGGTAACTGTCATTTTCTGAATGATCTTCTTGATGTTTTTTTTGCAGCTTCAACAGCACCGTTCATCTTCGGCTAATAGGGAGATGAATTGTGATGATAAATCTTGAACTGTTCGCATAGAGCGGTGATCATAGTATTATTCAGATTTGTACCGTTGTCTGTGATGATCCTGTCGGGGACACCATACCGGCATATGAGATTCTGCTTGATGAAGCGGGCAACCACATTCTTCGTAACAGAGGCAAAGGAAGCTGCTTCAACCCACTTGGTGAAATAGTCAATAGCGACCAGGATGAAGCAATGTCCATTGGACGCTGTGGGCTTGATCTCTCCAATCATGTCAATGCCCCACATTGCGAATGGCCAAGGAGCTGTCAGAACGTTGAGAGGAACAGGAGGAATATGAATCTTGTCGGTGTAGCCTTGACATTTGTGGCAAGTACGGGAATGTTGATGTCAATCAGCTTCCATGGTAGACCAGTAATAGCCTGCCCTTAGAATCTTCTTAGCCATCGTATGTCCGCTCAAGTGGGTGCCAAATGTGCCACTGTGTATCTCAATCGTGATTAATTCTGCTTCAGCTTTGTCTACACATCGGAGTAAAACACAATCATGGCTGCGCTTATAAAGGATGCCATTGCTTAGGAAGAACTTGGCCGCAAATCTCCTTAAGAACTTTGTCATTGACGGAAGCTTCTTCGGGATATTCTCTAGTCTGGAGATACCTTTTGATTTCATGAAACCAGGGTTGTTCCACTACTTCTTTGGTGTTAATCTCATGACAATGCACAGGTTCATCCATTCGCTCGATGGTGATTTGGGGAGCCTCGTTATCCCAGTTGAGTTTAAACATGGAAGACATTGTAGCCAGAGCATCTGCTAGCTGATTTTCTTCTCGCGGGAAGTGCTCGAAGGTGATCTGCTCGAAATGAGGCAACAACGTCAGGACATGTTCTTTGTATGGGATAAGATTAGGATGTTTGGTGTCCCACTTTCCTTTGATTTGACTGATAACCAAAGCCGAGTCCTCAAATACGACCAAAGATTTGATTCCCAAGTCTATAGCAGCCTTGAGACCAAAGATGCAAGCTTCATATTCGGCCATGTTATTGGTACAGCTGAAACAAAGTTGGGCAGTGAAAGGTGTATGGAAACCTTCTGGGGAAATGAGTACCGCATCGATACCGTTTCCAAGTGCATTTGAAGCACCATCAAAGTACAGGGTCCATCGGGATCCATTTTCAGGTCCGTCATACGGTCCGTTACCTTTAATGTTGTCCAATGTCATGATGTCCTCGTCCGGAAAGTCGAATCTCATGGATTGATAATCTTCGATAGCTTGATGAGCTAGATGGTCAGCTAGTACACTCCTTTTTATAGCTTTTTGGGTAGTATACTGGATGTCATATTCAGTCAAGATCATTTGCCATCTAGCAATTCTTCCAGATAAAGCAGGCTTCTCGAAGATATATTTGATCGGGTCCATTTTGGAAATCAGCAAAGTGGTATGAGTCAACATATATTGCCTTAGTCGGCGAGCATCCCATACCAAAGCGCAACAAGTTTTCTCGAGCAGTGAGTAGCGAGTCTCACAGTCGGTAAACTTTTTGCTACAGTAATAAATGGCATGCTCTTTTCGACCAGACTCGTCATGTTGGCCCAGTACGCACCCCATTGAGTTATCCAAAACAGTCAGATACATGATCAGCGGCCTTCCTTTGACGGGTGGCATCAGAATAGGAGGTTCTAGCAAATACTCCTTGATCTTATCAAAAGCAATTTGACAATCATCGTTCCATTCGACTACCTGATCTTTCTTTAATAGTTTGAAAATTGGCTCACAGGTAGACGTCAGGTGAGAGATGAATCTGGCGATATAGTTCAAGCGTCCAAAGAATCCCCTAACCTCCTTTTCAGTACGGGGGGCAGGCATTTCTTGTATAGCCTTTACTTTTGCTGGATCGACCTCAATGCCCTTGTTGCTGACAATAAATCCCAGAAGTTTACCAGACCTAACTCCAAAAGTGCACTTACTTAGATTCAGCCTGAGTTTGTATTCCTTCAACCTGGAAAACAGCTTTTTCAAATGTTCAAGGTGTTCCTCCTCTGTTTGTGATCGAGCTATCATGTCGTCTACGTAAACCTCAATCTCATGATGTATCATATCATGAAACAAAGCTACCATGGCGCGTTGATAGGTTGCCCCTGCGTTCTTCAGTCCGAACGGCATCACCTTGTAGCAGAAGGTACCCCATTGTGTAACAAAGGTTGTTTTCTCCATGTCCTCGGGGGCCATCTTGATTTGGTTGTAGCTAGAGAATCCGTCCATGAAAGAAAATACTTTGTGCTGAGCCGTGTTGTCAATCAAGATGTTGATATGTGGCAGCGGAAAATCATCTTTAGGGCTAGCCCTGTTCAAATCCCGGTAGTCCACACACATTTTGACCTTGCCGTCTTTTTTGGGAACGAGCACAATGTTAGCAACCCATTGCGGATAGGATGTAACAACCAGAAATCCAGCGTTAAATTGCTTCATTACTTCATCTTTAATCTTCTCAGACATGTCGGGCCTCATTCGGCGAACTTTTTGCTTGATCGGTGGACAGTCTTCTCTTGTAGGGAGACGATGAACCACGATATCTGTGTCCAACCCCGGCATGTCTTCATAAGACCAAGCGAAAATTTCAACGTATTCATTCAACAACTGTATTAAGCGTTCCTTGACACTTGATTCCAGATTGGCACCCACTTTGACTTCTTTCCTGTCTTCCTCTGTTCCTAAGTTGACTGTTTCTAATAACTCTTCATGAGGTAAGATGGCCCTCTCTTCTTGTTGTAGAAGTCTGGCTAACTCTCCCGGTACTTTACAATCTTCGTTGTCTTCGTACTCAGCCTGATTGACCAAATCTTCAAAGTTTTTGAAGGATAAAACAAAATAGTCACCCATGGAATCCGGAGTGGATGGGTACCTGCATTTGTGAGTGTGGGTGTGTGTAAGGGATAGCCATCCTTAAACAAACAAAAATGCAAAAGGAAAGAAAATGAACACAACAGTTTATAAATGAAAAACATCCAATGATTCATTAAACATGGCATATGATTATGAAGAGAATCAAGCCCTTACAAATGGACCTACATGCCCCGGGAAAGGCATGAGGTGAAAAGTAGTGTGCAGATTGTTTTAGTAATTATTACAGACCAACAGGAAATGTTCAAAAGATAAATTACTGATTGATGAAAGTAATGGGAACGAAGTCTTTCACCTCCCAGTTGTGCAGTCCCCCTTCAATGGTTGGGAAGATCCAATCTTCAACGTTACCCTCTTCGTCTTCGTCTTCTAAAGCATTGATTCCATGAGGAGAAATCTTGATGGGTGTCCTTTCAATTTTGGAGCGACGCATAGCCTTTTGCCCCGCAGCGGTAAACCCCAACCCAAACTTGTCTGTCTTGTGGGGAAAGTCAGGCAACTGTCCCCATGCCGTGTTCTTTCCCTCCTTCATTGTAGCCTTTGTGTCTTTCAGAGATGCCATCCTGGCCACCTGCTTGGGTACCTCAGCTACTGCCTTTGCTACTACAACCTCGGGAGAAACTTCCTCGAAGTGTTGAAAGGGTGTTTCGATGAATTCGCCATCCACTTCCACATACCAAAAGGAATTCAGATGACTGATCATGTACTCCTCCTCACCGTGTACATTTATGATTTTACCCTTAACAGGGTACTTCAACATCTGATGTAGAGAGGAAGTGACTGCCCCAACATTATGAATCCACGGTCTTCCTAGAAAGCAAGAGTATGATGGATGGATGTCCATCACGTAGAAGGTTGAGTGGAACACTTCAGTGCCTACCTTGATGGGAATGTCGACCTCCCCATGCACCATCCTTTTAGACCCGTCAAAGGCCCTGACAATTATATTACTTGGTTTCAGCTCCAAGCCTTCGCAATCCAACCGGTCCAGAGCTTTCTTAGGCAACACATTTAGGGAAGAACCAGTGTCGACCAAGACATGGGCGAGAGTGATTCCTCGGCATTCAACTGACACATGCAGTGCGTCATTGTGCTTTCTTCCCTTAGGAGTCAGGTCAGCATCAGAGAAACCCAGGCCGTTGTCGGCGGTAAGGCTGGCTACACAATCCTGGAATTGATCGGCTGAGGTTTCTTGGGGCATATGGGCTGTCTTCAGAAATCTTATCAATGCTTTGGCATGAGCCTCCGAACAAAGCAACAGGGCCAACATGGAGATCTTTGAGGGGGTTTTCCCCAGTTGCTCCACCACATCATAATCACTCTTCTTAATTATTTTCAGAATCTCCTCCATTTCTTTTTTAGAGGTTTCGGGGATGACCAATGGCTGAGCCCTCGTCCTGACGAGCTCTTCTTGGATCCCTTTCCCTTTATCAGCAGCAGCAGAAGGGGCAACCATAGGAGTAACAGCTTCTTCAATCATTGGAGTTCTTGCAGATAGTTTTACCGGTGCAGGGGTAACCTTGGGATCAGCTGAGGGTCCAAAGATTTCCTTTGGAGGGGCAATCTCTGGAGAGAAAATTCTTCCACTCCGGGTAATTTTGCTCGTTCCGGCAATGTTTCCAATGTCGGAAGTCTCTTCATCAGAACTTTCCTCAGTTATCTCAATTTGTTTAACACCGTGGTAGTAGATTTCTCCACCATAGTTCCACGGTATTGATTTGTCATATTTGTATGGGACGGGCCCATGCATGGTTATCTTCAAAGGTACAGTCTTAGGAGCGGGTATAATCTTAACAGGTCTTTTGGGGACCTTGGAAAGATTGGCGGAAATGGTTATTATTGAAACTTCATTGATAGGAGTTGGAGTAACATGAGTCTTTTCGAAAAGAATTTCTTGGTTGTCCATTAGGTGTTGGATGCCTAACTTCAACAGTGGACAGTCAGTTGGTAAGGAGAAACAAAGGTAGCAATCTTCTTTACAACCTAGGAAAATCCCATCTTTCAGCAAATTCAGCTTGATTGTCAGTAGTGGAGTTATCAGATCATCAACAGTAGAAACAAACAGATCTTCTTCAACAGCATGGACATTGAGACCATGCTTTGGCATTGGAGCGGATATTACATTCGGCTTCTCTGGGGCGTCGAACTCAACCTCTTTAGCGTCTATCAAATCCTGAATTTTATTCTTAAGCGCCCAGCAATCGTTCGTGTCATGCCCGACGCTGTCAGAATGATAGGCACACTTTGCATTGGGATGATAATGTGGGGAAGTGGTATTCACATTCTTTGGTGCCTCTTTAATATTGGTGAGATTCACCTTCAACAAATGGGGAATAACTTGTGCGGGCGTCATGTTGATGCGGGTGAACTGTCGTTGTGGCCGTTCTACCCATTGCTGATTAGGTCTAGACTAATTGTTACGAGGCTGATCATTTGACGAATTTTGAATCATCACGGACCCTGCAGTCGGCCGGCGCTCAGTTCTTCCCAATCCTTTCTGAGAGTATATAACAGCTGCTTCTTTCTTGGCAGGGAACGGTTTGTTAACAGCTGTGGACGCAGAGGCACCCCTTTGAATTTTTCCGCTCTTAATACCAGCTTCCACCCGTTCGCTAGTCAGAATCAGTTCGGTAAACCCTGCAGAAGAGCTCTCGATCAAATGGTTGAAGAAAGGGCCAGATAGGGTCCCCAAGAACATATCAACTAGCTCCCTATCTGAAAGCGGTGGTTGTACCCTTCCGGCCAAGTCGCGCCATTTCTGGGCGTATTCTTTGAACCCCTCATTTGAGGCCATCCCCATACTTTGTAGCTGAGTACGGATCGGCGCCAAGTCAGCATTATATTGATACTGGAGGTAGAAGGCAGCTGCCAAGTCTTCCCAATTATGCACTTCTGACCTCTCAAGCTGGTAAAACCAATCTAGCTGAGCACCGGACAAGCTGTCCTAAAAGAAGTGTACCCAAAGATTTCTATCGGATGAATGAGGTTGAATTTTTCTGACATATGACCTCAGGTGCATCTTTGGGCAAGACAGACCATCATATTTTGCGAAAGTTGGTACCTTGAATTTGGGAGGGATAACAATCCCAACAATCAGCCCCAATTCTTCAAAATCTAGCCCGGGAACCCGTTGCAACTCCATAGCTGTCAATCTATCCTCCAGGTTTTTATATTTGTCGTCCGCTGGTGGGTATTGCTGCTCTGAATAATCCTCATCTTCCTCAACCTCTTCTTCTTCAGCCTCAGACTCAGAGGGTAATGCAGCTCCTTTTCCTTTGCCGGTTCCCTCGTCAGATGTGGAGGGGAATTCTAGAATTCTCCTAGCTTCATTCTCAAATATTCTCCCCAGTGTAGCTACCCCAACTCTTTTCTTTTTCTTTTTTCCTTTTTCTTGCTCTTTATTCCCTAACAGTGTTTTAAGATCCTCCTGACCCCTTGCCAAGGTCGTGAGGAGCTGTTGAAACTACGAGTTTTGTGCCTGCAGATCTTTGACCATCTGCTCAATATCCATCTTACTGAAATAAACAGCAGAAAGATAAGGAAACCTGGTGTGAAGACCTGTTTATGCATATGATGAATGATATGTTTATTCATGTAATGCATTCAAGGATTTAGAAATTCAAAATTGTTACAGACAAAAAGAACACACGTCATATTAATAAGAAGAAATTTTGTCAGTGCATAAATGCCCCATGGGCCAAATATTACAAAAACTTCTTAAGGTAAAAAGACGTTGCGCATCTTATTTGGTGCGATGTAAGTGTTGAGGGTATCCTCCTCGTGAAGTCGGCGGGTAAGCTCCAAAACCTTCTTCTCACTGGCGTAGAAGCTGGCTTCAAAAGTATCCCTTTCTTCCTTGAGTTGGATCCAACTCTTCTGCATTTCTTCCCATGATGTTGGCATGTCAGGATGTAGGATGATGTATGGAACCTCTCCTTCCTTAACAGGCTCTTTGATCAAAGGGAGAATATGAGGGTAAGGCATCATAAGACTCTGGGCTCGGGTTCGTACCCACTTGAGGTAAGGCTCAAGAGGGATGGAGTTCTTGTGTCCCAGTGTCTTACTATCTACCTTGTTAGGCATCCTCCATGCTCTGATGAATCTTTGTCGAAGTCCTTGCGCATTGTTGTCGAAGTCAAAAACTAGGTCAGGAATCAACATGTCATGAGGGCCATCCCTCCGAGCATATCCAAATTGTCTCAAAGCTAGACAAGGGTTGTAGGTAATGCCTCCCCTAATGCCAAGTAATGGAACATTAGGGAACTCACCACAACGATCAATGATGATGACATTTTCTCTAGACCGAGAACACCAATGTACATCAGAATGTGTGAGGGTCATCAATCGTTGTGACCACCTTAAGCCCTGCTCGTTCTTCAAAACTGATTGTGGAAGGTGAGAAATAAACCACCTTGCTAGGAGAGGAGTACGGCACATGAGAACACCTCTTTTCCTCATTGTTCGTGTGTAAAATGAGTGGAGGATGTCCCCAAGCAATGTAGGTATGGGATTCTTGGACATGAAAATCTTGACAGCATTCACATCTATAAGTTGGTCAGGATTTGGGAACAAGACCAGCCCATAAATAAGGAGTGCCACAATCTCTTCAAAAGCTTGCAGATCCAGGGAATTCCAACACTCTTGTGCCTTCTCAAACAAGAACTTTGCCAAGAAGCCTTTGACACCACTTCTAGTTTCCCAATGCCCCTTGATGTCAGATGATTGCAAGTGTAGTGCTTGAGCAATATCTTTAGGTTTTGGTTCTTTTTCGGTACCGTTGTAGGGTAGTTGATCAAGAATAGGAATTCTCAGGAGTTGAGAAAATTCCTCCAAAGTAGGCACCAATTGGTAGTCGGGGAATGTGAAACAGTGGTTAAGGGGGTCAAAGAATTGGAACAACACTTTCACCATGTCCTCTTCAATGTTGGTGTTGACTAGGTTGAGAAGTCTACCATGTCTTTCACTGAAGAGAGAACTTTCTGGAATTCTGGATGTAAGCTCCTTGAGTTGAGGAGGGATTCTCACAAGGTTGACTTGGATAGTTTTCCTGCGAAGAATTTCCATGACCTACAAAACAAGAACAAAGATGAAGATCCAAACCCTTGAAATGGTTAGTGGATGCATATGATGCTTTATGATGTTCATGATGTATGCACAAACACATGTACAAGCAAGTCACACAAAAACCCTAGTTTCAGGCTTGCATGAGGTTTCATAGGTAAGTACCCTCTTGAGTGTAGTTGGCTTAAAACCTGTCCTAAATAGTAACCGGGTTCTAAGGAGCTCAATATCATTGGATTGTTTTCCATGTTCATCGTTTTGGTTTAGCCACTTAACTAGCGACTAAAATATTCCAGGAAAACAACCCTCAATGAGTGTAGTATCGAGGATCTACCAACTTCGGACTGCACCAAAGCCGGTCATCTCACTACCCCTAATAAAAGGCCATGATGGTCAAGTAAGGTTCTAGGTCATTAGTGCTTAGTGACATCACTCAACGGCCCCGTACTCTCCTTGATTGAACTCAAGGGTTACCGGTACTCACAAATATGTCGCACTAATATAGCTATTGCTTCAACCATGTCGGTATACCCCGCACAGTTTCCATAACATATTTCTATCTATGAATGTTTCCCAAATCCGGGTGGAGGATTTCAAGCCCAAACAAGAGAACCAAAATGTAAAGCAATCAAAACAAACAATTAATCATGCAAAAGGGTGATCTAGGCCCTAAGGTTACTCCACTTAAAAAGTAATCCCCAGCAGAGTCGCCAGTTCTGTGATACGGTGGGAGAACTAACTTGAGGTTTTGCGTTTGTATTCGCACTTGTTCGGTTTAGCAAGAGTCTCCACCGACTTTTTATTTATCCTAAGGAAAGGTCAAAAAGCACAGGAAAGACCTTTGAGATGTTTTCGTGGGTTCAGGGGGTAGATTATGAAAAGGGAAGGTGCTAGCATCCTTTTCATCCATGGTTATCCATGGGCTCTTAGTTACTTGTTTTAGATCACTTGCCTTTGCTTTTCAATTGTTTGAAATGGTGCTTTGTGTGTGGTTTTGAAAATGTTTTGAAAAAAAGATGCCTTGTCTAGGCAACCTTTGTAATGACTCATGTTTGAGTATATACAAAGATGTATGTCTTTTTGAAAAGATGTTTCAATGTTCTGAAAGTTTGTTTTGAAATTGTGTGGAGATGTGTGTTTGAAAAATGGCAAGGATGTTTTGCAAGTTTTTGATCAAGTAACTAAGAGTTGTCTACCCTATTTTACTCAAAGATCTTTCTTATGTTTTTTAACCCTTTTAACAGTGTTTTTTCACCATTGTATTTGGTGAACAACCTTGCGTTAGGATGTAAACGGGACGGGCGTGGATCATCGTATAGACCATGAAAGCAATAGTGTCAAGTATTTTGGCAATTTTCTTGAGGGACTATGATCATTTTGTTTAGGCAACTCCGATAGCGTCATCGAGGGACTATGATCATTTTGTTTGTTTTTGTTTTGTTTTTGTTTTACAAAAGTACTTGACATACAACCATGGCCCATTTTTGAAGGCAACAAGCGAGATTACCCTAGAGGTGCAAGTGTGCATTGTGTTTGTTTTTCATGCATGTTTATCTTTGGATTAGGTCAAGCTATTTGTTGATTGATTTTGCATACAAACCCTAGGTCTATCATGGCATAATTTGGAAACTTTTAAATGTGCGAGAATTTAAAGTCCTAAATTATTACAACATGATTATGGGGATGGGGATACAGGTTTGAATTTGGGGGATATTTGACAAGGAAATAAATGTTAAGTTATTACAACCATATGAATATACAAATTAATATTTGGCATTTAAATAAATACAATTAAATAAATATCAAAATGCAATGTATTATGCAAAAAAATATTGTTTATGTATGTGAAAAAGTTTTCATGTTTGAAGTATAAACAAAATAAAAAAGTCATTTTTTTGGCTATTTTTGTTGTTTAGGACAAAACCCTAATTTTTGAATAAATAGTAGTATTTATTAACTATATACAATATATATTAATTTATACAAAAAATAATAAAAAAGGAAGTATATTGTAGAAAAAGTATTTTTGGTGTCAAATATTAAATAAAAAATAAAAGTATTATTTTTGTATTTTTGCCCTAATTATCTAATAAAATATACAAGTATTTATATATTATATATTAAATATGCTAAATATGTACAAAAAATAAAATATTAATTATTTACAAAAATTTATGTTTTAGAAAATATTTTCAAAATGTAAATAAAAAATAATAACTGAAAAATAAATATTTTTGTATTATTTTTTAGGGTTTTTTAAAATGAAAAGGAATTATATATAGTTACATACATATGCTTAATAAAGTAAATAAATGCCAAATAAATATAAAAAAAATGTGGAAAAATATTTTTAGTGTTTTTTATGTTTGGACAAAAAATATCAAGTCAGCATAAAAAAGAAAAATGCAAAAATGTCAAATGTTTCACACAATGGGCCAGAGGGGTGCAAATGGAAAAAAGGGGTGCAAAGAGCCAAACTGACTCAAGCCCAGCCCAAGCCAGTCATCTTCAACCTTCAGTTCTGTTTGAACAACAAAAAAAACGCGCGTTTCCTTGCTTCCTACAAACTCCTGATTCCTTGATTTTTAGCCAAAACTCATAACACAAATAATGTAGAGCATCAAACCACGATTCCAAACATGTAAAAAACTTGTCCTAACTCTAAGAAACCAGGGAGAATTTCTTCACCCCCAATTTCTGACCTAGTTTTTCTTCAATGTTCATGGTTAAAATTCTCACAGCAAGCTTAATATAAATGAAAAGTGAACACATGTATGGCTTCAGGGCTATTAGTAGAACACGTTTCATTCACAAACCTAAGCTTAACTCTTCCTAGATTGAGAGATAGAAGTCCATGGATTACCTGTTTCAGCTTGGATCGTGTAGAGCAATGTGGCCACCTCTAATGGAGTTTGAGCTTCTGTATAGCTTGCCTGAGGTCCAAGGAAGCTTCTCCAACACCTGGCTTGCTTTGAAACAACCTATATCGTGCTATAGAAGTTCACCTGCAAAGCTGAAAAATGAAAATGGCAGATGAGGTTAGGGGTGTTATAGCTGGTGTTTAGGGCTTGGAACAGTTTAGGTGGATGGAAAGGAATGTGTTTGAACTTGTTTTGGCAAAAACGCACGAGTGAATTGAGTTGTGCAACTCAATCTGCAAGGATACCCTGTTTTTGCAGCAAAACAATGCTTTGGGGTATTAGGGGGTATGAGGGATGGTTGAGTCGTGTTTCAGGCTTGGTTTGATGTCTAGAAAATGAGTACAAGGTTTGCTTAAGATTTGGTTTGCAGGAAGTGAAAGTTGGTTTAGTTTTGCAATCTTTCTTCTTTTTGAAGCCAAGAGGTTCAAGTTCTTATGCAGGCCTATGACCTCTATCCCTCTATGCTGCAGCATTTGTTCTTGATAAATGGGATATGTGTACAAAGTTTTGCCTCAAAGATCTGGCCTATGTCTCAAAGATTTGGAACTTGACATAAAGTGTTGCTTTTCAAAAATGGCAATTTTGCTTTTTCCAATTAAGGATTAGTTTAGCATGTATTGTCCAAATGAATGAAATAACACCTTAACACAATGGTTAGGCATTAAATTATTGAGTGTGAAGAGGTTTAGAGGCATGCAAGCTATCACAAACCCTGCTGATTTGAAAAATGCAATTGTTATGAACATGCTTTGGCCATGAACAAAAGTGAGTTTTGGCCAACTTTGCAAATTCGATTCTCTCTAACCACAAGGGTGTTTGAGAAGTTCTTGGACAATTTGGAAAGCTTGGAATGTGTACTATAATCTATCTTTGTAATTAAAATTGAAACTCCAAGTGGAACCATGTGAAAAATGGCCAAGAAGTTGGACAAAAATCCTGCCTAGAATAGGGCAAAATTTCTCTAAGTTAAAAGTGTTTTGCACCCTTGTTCCAAAAATCATAACATGAGATACAAGCTTCCTTTGAGAAAACTTTGTGAATAAAGGTTGTATATTTTGCAATGGACTACAACTTTCATGTTTCAAGTTTTGTCTGAATCCATTTGCATCTTGGTGTAAAAATGGGACAAAGTTAGGAAAAAATAAGAAATTTTTATAACTTAGAAAATTTCTAAGTTATGAAATTTTTTCATTTTAAACCCTAATTTGCAATTTTGGGTTTATGGATGAACAAGTTTCATAATTTTACATGTCTTGATGAAAAATGAATCTTGACACTTGATTTTGACCAAAAAGTCAAAGTTTGACTTTTCAGTGTACAGTCAAATTTTGATCAGTTGATTGAAAAATTCACCTGTCAATCCTATGCAATTGAGATCTTTTGAACTTGTTGAATGGGTCAAGACAATGCCATTGAGTCCTTGAGTCCATATGTGATCTTGGTTTGCCATTGGTTAGGTCAAACAGTCAAAAATTGCCTTTGTGCAGTCAAAACCCTAAAAATGACCATTTTGCCCTTTTGGTGATCTGATCAAATTTCTTGTGGAATTGTGATCCAAACTTGACCAAATAGTTCATATGAGTTCATTATGTTGATGTGGATCAAAAATCATGAGGTTTGACTATCAATTGGCCACTGTTGACTTTTTCCCCAATACAGCTGATTTCTTGGTCAACTGTCCAATTGACTGGGCAAAGATTGGAATCAAGGCTTGAAACTTAGTATGGATAAACTTGTAAGTCCAACATGAAGCATGAAAGTCACTTTGGGCATTTTAGGTCAAAACATCCCTGTGCAAACTTAAACACTAATTTGGGTCAACAGTGCAAGGAGGGGCCTTGAGCAGAGCAAACCCTAACTTGATCTTGAGTTCCAAGAGTCTTGTGATGAGAAAATGTTGATGAAATGAGAGGGAAAATTTTGTGGTACAACAGAGACACATGTGAATTTCTTGACTGACTCACATGATAGGAGATCGACTCTTAGGTCAGAAGATGTTATAGTGTATGGATGGGTAGGAGGTGAACATGCATGTGTAGATTTGACTTGGGTTTCCCCACTGGAGGGACTGAGGACTGGAGGTTTTACTATGGGACATGTGTCATACCCCAAATTTGTCCTACCCTTTAAATTTTATCTTATTTAGGCTTGGCATTTCATTTGCATCATTTTTGCTAGGTCATTTGCATATCATTCCTTCATTCAATAAGGTTTGAACCAAGAGCATCATGTGTGTTGTCTCAGCTAGAATTTTAGATCCCTCAAATGCCCAGTGTGGTTAATCATTGATTCTCTAAGGTTACTTCATCAAAGCATAGCCTCTAATCTCAAAGCACAGACAATATTTCATCATCAACTGGACCATATGTGCATCAATATGTCTTGGAATTCAAGGAAAGATTGAGTTTGTAAATTGATTCAAAGCACATTGACAAAAAAGTAAACATTTTCAAGATCAAGTTTAGAAGATCATAAATTATTCGATATTCAACATTTTTGAGTGATTCTTTGGGAATTTGGTTCCTTTTGACGTCCTCTCCATCTTATCTTTACAAGTCAATGGCTAATTATGTGTGTAAGATCGTCAAAATTTCAAATACTTTATAGGTCACTTTGTAGACTTTGACCTAAACTCAAGTAACTACTGTATGACTTTCAAGGATCGTAACTTCCTCAATTTTAAACCTCTTGAGACGATTCTTTTTGCATATTGTTATGAGGAATGCCATTTACAAGTTTTCTTTAAGGGTCAAAGTCAAATTGTTCTTAGGAGGCCATGGAGTTTTTTGAAAACATTATGGGTCATTTTGTGACTTAGAATGATTTTAATCTCTAATTTCAAGCCATGCTATGATGGTTTACTCAAGACATTGATTCTTATGATTGAATTTAAGCCCGTTCGTCAAGCTTGCAAGGTTGGAAAGGAAAAGACACTTGGATTTCTTGAGATTCAAATAACAAGACATTCAAATTTTAATTCAAGCTCATTCAAAAGTCAAAATTCATTCAAATCCATTCATGTGGATTATCTTGAATTTAAATACCAAGGGCTTTAAATATCATTAAAATTTGCAACAAGTATGCATCAAGTTCAAATCCAATGCATTCATATGAGGTCTAAATTCACCCATGGCAAGATCGAAGGAAAGAGTTGGATACCATTTTAACATTACAAAATCAAGAAGAATACTTGGAATTTCAAAAGTGAAAATCGAAAAAAAAGCCTTGTTACAAATGTAAAGCAAAAGAAAGAAGCATGTTTTAATTCAAATTATGTTACCAAGATTCAAATTCCATTCTAAGCAACCATTACAAAGATTATTACATTCAAGCTTCATGTTCATTGAAAGATTCAAATGCAAAACATTAAATGAAATTTCCTAAAGTCCTAAAGCCTATGCTAAACTATCCTAAGCGTCATTTTGCTTCATGTAATTCTAAAACCTTCTTGTTCCCTTAACACCAAATTTGTCCACATGAAAAGTAAAAAAAATAGATTTCCAAATATGGCCATACCAGTCCAAACTTGTTGTCCAAAACTTCCAAACAACCTGCATAAAACCTGCTTTGATGTCAATAAAACTTCAAATATAACAGTCCCATACGCTGCTACAAATCAGACCTGTTGCTCTACATCAAATTTGCATAAAAATGGTTAAGACACTAACCTATCCCAAAAGTGATAAAACAAAGTATCATATTTGTTCAAATTTATCAAAACTTTTCCCTCCCAAATTTCATACTATTTCAACTATAAATAAGCAGCTTCATATCAAAATAATCACACAAAAAATTCACACAAAAACCATACCATAACTCTTCTCAAATCCTCACACAAGAAATCATTAATTTACTCTGCAACCTCTTCTCATACATAGCAAACTCACTCAATCAGTTTTGACGCAAACCACATAAAACACAAAAAAAATGCAAATAAGTTGAAGAAAAATCACATAGAAAATTTCATAGAACAAAATAAAGAAACCATACCTTAACAAACAATCCAGTGAAAGCCTCCTCGACGTAGGTATTTCGTTTTTTCTCGTTTCTTGTTTTTTCGCTGCCTCCGATATTTCTTTTGAATTTTGCTGTGAACATGTGATTAATGTGATTGTTCTCATACTAGTTTTTTACGATTTGTTTTGATTGACGTGAGATGAGAAACAAAGAGTTTAGGAATAAAAAGAGCTCAATTTGTTGTTGTTGATTCACGACCAGAAACAGAGTTAAGGCATTGTTGTTGTTGTTGTTTATACAAATTAAGAAGAAGCATATAAGAATAAGTTGTTGTTATTGGTATTATTGGAGGAGAAGAAGAAAGCTGAGTGTTGCTCTATTTTACGAATAGGGAAATATGAGGACATTTTTCATGAGTTCAAGAAATTTAAAAGGCTCAGAGGGGTTGACAAAAGTTGGCAGAGGGTTGTATTATATTTTTGGGAGGAAACTTCAGGCGAATATTAAGCCCATGGATACAAGTTATGTCTTCTTAGTAAATAAATTAAAATTCCGAATCAACTTTGTCTAGACACAAGGAAGATATAAGTAATGCAACTAGGAATCTCATAGAGAGTTTGATCCTGGCTCAGGATGAATGCTGGATGCATTCCTTACACATGCAAGTCGGGCAGGAATTGGTGTTTCCAGTGGCTGATGGGTGAGTGACGCGTAAGAACCTATCCTTAGGAGGGGGATAACAGTTGGAAACGACTGCTAATACCTCGTAGGCTGAGGAGCGAAAGAAGGAATCCGCCCCAGGAGGGGCTTGCATTTGGTTACATAGTTGATGGGGTAATAACTTACTAAGGCGATGATCAATAGCTGGTGCGAGAGGATGATCAGCCATACTAGGACTGAGAAAAGGCCCAGACTCCTACGTGAGGCAGCAATGGGGAATTTTCTACAATGGGCAAAAGCCTGATGAAGCAATGATACATGGAGGTAGAAGAAATATGAGTGATGAAAACATTTTAAGTTATATTTTCCCCTTATAAACTCAATCTTAAGTCCATTAATTGCATGACAACATTAGGGTTTTAGCTTCCCTTAGACTTTTCTTTTGCATTACATCCTTTCTATCTAAAACTAAAATTTCTTTCCTTAATTAAAAACCTAAAAACATTTAATAATTGAGATGTGAGTTGTATGTCATTGAGACTTAAGCAATAGAAGAGAATGATGCAATGTATTCTAACATTGCACTTATTTTCTATTCATAGACTTTTGTGGAACTCAAATCACAAAAATTTCTCCTAACAAAAATACAAATCAAGTCAAATTTTTTTTACCACTTGGATTTTCTATTTAACCTTTTAAAAAGGACTTGTTATTTCCATTCTACCACGACACAAGCCGTGCCTATTGCTAGAACGTGAACATTAACATCGCCCACTAAAATACACCAACAGACCAACATTTTTTAGAGGAACTGAGATTTTTTTATTCCCTGTTGCGATACGTAGGCACGGGGTTGCGAGACCCTCACGAACTCAATAATAAAAAACTCTTTCTTTTTCCTTATAAATTAATTCATGCATTTCCCTTAGGAATTATAGTTTTAGATAGACACACCCTTAGAAACAGACAATCAAAGTGATGCGAGGGATGTTATTACCTTCACCTTGCATAATCGATTTTCGTACCCTTTCTCTTGATCGTAAGACCACCTTATCTTTCCTTTTTGGGGTTTTCTCGATATTTTCCCTTCCTTTGGGATAAATAAAGTTCGGTGGTGACTCTATGTTTTTCTACCAGTTTCTTTAACATGTAGCTCTCAATGCTGCTTCAAGCAAAATGGCCAAGCATGAGAAAGCATGTTCGGATAATCAACATGCTTTTATACCATTTTCCTTTGAAACTTTTGGTTTTCTAGCACTAGAAGCGGTGGATCTTTTACAGAGAGTGAAAAGGTTCATGCATAGCAATATTGTGTCACCTAGGACTATGAATATAGTTTCTAAGAGGATTGGTTTTGTCATCCAAAAAGGAGTAGGGGCGCAGGTTGTTACTCGTTTTCCTGCTATTTATGTATAATCATTTACTAAATATAATTATAAATTAAAATGAAATATGGAACAACACATATTGTGGCCATTTCTTAATTGGTTTTGTATTGGAGAATGTTCACATGCATGTGTAGTTCAAGAACTAAGAAACTTAGGACAAAAAGGTTTTTTAAAGGAAGAAATATGATGATTTTTCTAGGACAAAACTATTCTAATTCCAACAAACTGATGACAAAAGAAGAAATTCAATTTATCAATGAATGTTGAATAGAAAGAAGAATTTCAAAAAGGAAAGTGTAGTGATAAAAAATGTAGCGGGGTAAATCGGAGATCGAATTATTGATTAATTCGTCTCACAAAAGCAAGAGTCGCCACCGCGCTTTATTATTTCCAAGGGAAAAGGGGAAAGAGCGAAATAAAACCCTAAACATGCAATGTAAAATAATACTTTCTAAAAGTAATAAAAATACAAGGCGTTTTTGAAAAGAGATCTATGGTTCGGGGGTTGGTTATACAGTGGGAAGGTATTAGCACCCAATGTATCTATAGTACTCTATAGGAACCTTTTGAAATATATGTTTATTAAAATTGTTTGTTTGATTAAAAATAAATTGTTTTGGCCGAAAAGGGGTACGGACGGGTTTTTGAAGATACGACGACCTAATGTCGAGGTTTTTGCTTAAAAGGTATAAGTTTGAAAAGATTGGATATTTGGGAAAAATTGTCTTAAGTTTTAATGAAATGAAACTATTCGCATGATCGGACTTGAGGACATGAAGTCAACAAATTTAATCGTTTTTCCCTTGGATTTAGACGTAAATGGAATAAACAAGTACGATGAAATAATCAAACAGAAAATTATGCGGATAATGATATATAACAACTAAATAAAAGGCTAAATGGTGTGAACATGCATTTTTTATATTTTTGTTTAACATTAATAACGCAAGAGAATTAATTAAAGAAAAGATAAAATGTTTTTTAAGGCTTTTATATGTTTCTATTTTTTATGTTTTTGTGTTAGTGTTAACTAAAGCGAGTGAATTAATTAAAAGAAATAAAATGTTTTTTAAGTTTTTATTATTATATGTTTTTAGAGTTTTTATATAAAATATTATTTTTAAGAGTTGTTAAATAATTAAACTAAATTAAAACTTTAAATGGTTATTAGCTTAAATCTAGTTAAAAAGGGAAAACTAAAAATTATTAAATTAAACCTAAGGTTAAGTTAATAAAAATGATCAATTTATTTTAAAAAAATGTTAATTAAATTATATCTTTTCTTTTTGATTAAACTCATTAATTAACTAAATCAATAAAAGCTAAAAAAAAGCTGGAAAAAAGAAAGTAAAATAGAAGGGGTGGTGCATCAAGAATCAAAAGGGGTAAAATACTAAACAATGCATGGGCCAAATGGGGTTCAAGGGGGCCTAAACAGGGGTAACAAAAAAGGGAATGGGGGGTGTTATGTTAAATTCGTTGGGCTTAGGCAGGGAACCAGGTCCATGTATCATAATGGTTTTTCAGGGTTAAACATGTTTGTTTAGTTGAATTAGGGATTAGGGTTTTTGGACAGAAGCGGCGCTTGCTTGCTTGTCCTCTTTGTTCGTGTTCTTCTTCGTGTTGCTCGCTTCTGACTTGCCTCTGAGTCCCTTGCCACGGCCACCAGCATCTCAACACTTCTCTTCCCTCCAACAAGAAGGCTCAGGGCGACGGAATCACGGTACGATTTCATCTTTTATTTCGTTGGTTTCATTACTGCATGTTATAATCTTTGATCCATTTTATGATTCTGATTTCGTTTTATGTATGGTCGTTGGAGGTGCTTGAAAGAAAAAGAGCGCGAAATGTTACCTGGAGACGGAGGAGGGAGGTTGAGTATGCGTAGGAGGTCGGACGGCGAGGGATACGGCGGAGGCGCGCTAGCTACTTGGCCCTGGTACTCTGTTCTTTCCTCTTCTTGCTTACTGTTGACCTTGGCTTTGCCTACTTTTCTTTGATTGTACACCTTGTGATGCCTTTTCCTTCTTCTTCTTCGTGCCTGTTGCCTTGAACGTTTATGTTGCCTTCGTTAAGACACTTCTTTTCTTCTTCTTTGCTCACTTCTGTCGCCTAAATTTGGTTGCCTATGATGACATAATCTGAGGCTCTATGGTTTGGACAGTTTCATGTAGGTTTGCATTGTTCTGGTATTTCTGATTTTTGGCTTTGGATGTTGGTTATGGTTTCAACAGGTTTGGCCTTGAGTTTACTAGTTTTACTGGTTTATTAGGCCATTCCAGGTTTTGTGAAACAAGGCTTTGGTGATGGTTTGAGGTTGATATTGGTTTGATGGTTTATGCAGGTTAATGGTTTTGAAATGGTATACTGTTTTATTGGTTTTAGGCCAAGGTTTTAAAGGTTTTGCAGGTTTGGAATGGAAACAGGTTTGTAACAGGTTCGTGGTTTAGGCCATGGTTATATTACAGGTTATTGTTTGTGGAAAGGGATAAGGCTTTTGCTGGAGATAACAGGTCTTATGGTTTTAGGCCATAAGGTTTTGAAATGGTTATTCTGGCTTTTTTGGTATTACAAGTTCTTTGAAACAAGGCTTTTGCTTTGAGACTTGGTTTTGTATTTTGTTTGACAATTTTGGAGTGTTTGAAAACTTGAAGGCAGGTTGTGAACTCTTGAATTTTTTTTAAAGGGTTTTGGTTGTTGTATCTGTTGGTTTGGCATATGTTTGATGGCTCAGGTTTGAATATTTAATATATTTTTCTTGGCCTTCTGCACATCTGCTACATCAGTTTGTTGGTATTCTTCTCTATGCTTTCTTTCTTCTTACTGTGTTACTGCTGCAGTTTTGTTTGTTATCCTTTTTCTGCCTAAACCAAAACCTGTAAAACCACACTACTTCCTCTCTTCTCTCTCTTAGTACATTTGATACATTAAAATGTTATGTATGTACTTACTTGTTCTGAAAAAGAATGCTGGAAAATGATGTAAAAATGGAAATATATTATGCTTGCATATATGGTTTAAACTGCATATTTGCTCTTTGTCTTTGCAATGTAACAGTAAGGAGCCTATTTTTTTTGGCCTCTTCCCCCCATGTTTGGCAGTTAACGTTGCATTTGGCTTTTGTCTTGTGTTGAAAAATGCATATGCTGTTGCTGTGTATATTTTTTTGAAATATGCTGTTTTTTGACAAAAAAAGAATTTATGCATATTTGAAATATGCAGTTGGCAATAAAATGAATTTGTGCATGTTTTAAATTGTGCATTCACTTTTTTATAAAAATTCATCCCTTTTTGTGAACCGGGAGAAATCCCGTGATTTGCAAAAAGGGTAAAACTGATTCCAGCCGTTGCTTTTAATGATGAACACTAAAATTAATTTTTGCTTTTAATTATTTATTTAATTCTGACTTTTTTCTTTTAATTCTTTTGCAGGTAAAAATCAAATGATCATCAAAGAAGTATTGGATAGAAGATGAAGATTTAGAATTTAGGAAAAATTAGAGTAGTTTTTATTTTACTTTAACATTGTAAAAATTATTATTGTAAATACATTGTAAATAAATACGGTATTTACACAACAATTGTACAATTAGAATAAAATGAATAAAACTCCAATTAATTATCAATTAATTATTTTCTTCTTTCCAATTATTTATTTTACCATTTATAATTCTTTAAATTATATAATAATTGAAAATCAATTCCAATTATTTAAATTTAGAATGATAAATAATTAAATAAATATCATTGATCAATTAACTTATCTTCAATTAATTATTTCATTATTTATAATTCTTCTAAATTATAATAACTGAAAATAAAATTTCAATTATTTAAACCTAGAACAATAAATAATTAAATAACATCGTTTGATCAATTAATAACCTTCTTTTCAAATATTTATTTTATTATTTATAAATCTTTAAATTATATAATAACTGAAAAGAAAATTCCAATTATTTAAATTTAAGATAATAAATAATTAATAAACATTGTCTGATCAATTAATATACCTCTTTTCAAATATTTACTTTATTATTTATAAATCTTTAAATTATGTAATAACTGAAAGTAAATTCCAATTATTTAAATTTAAGATAATAAATAATTAATAAACATTGTCTGATCGATTAATAAACTTAGCGTTCAAAAATAAACAGCTCTCGACTTGAAAAAGTTATGAATTTTAAAATCGATAGATCAAAACGCTTGCAATGTAATGATGCAGATGGGAGATGGTATCTTAGGTCAAAATTTGGGGTACAACAGCTGCCCCTATTTAAGTTTCTTCTATCCGGAGATATGAAGATTAAAATCTTCGTCTCGACGAGATTGAAGGTACTTAAATACATAATACGCAAATTTTTCCCTAAGATACCGCCATTATGCTTGATATGAATGTAGTGAGTGAATTCACAGAGGAAGACATTGTATGAAACAAGATAATGCTGGAGAAATCAAACACCAGCAAAACACAGAGACGTGGATTATACACTACTGGGGAAGCGAGCCATCAACTTCAAATGACAAACTCTTGACGGTGAATAAAATTGAGGGAATACGACCTCTGACCCTAACAAAGAAGGCATCTTGCATAGGCCATAAAACAGATTATCGACCCAAAAACAGTGAGTTCACAACTCAAAGTCAAAGATAGACAGAGGGTATCAAATTTTGCTGATGATGGACTACCAACTCCTGAAGGTAAAGATTCATGACAAACTTCTCTGCGAGATTTCCCGAGATATACCAATTAATGCGGAGATATAATAAGATTGTAGATACACAAGTTGCCCCGAATAAAGAAGCTGGAACTTGCTGTCCTCCAAAAATATTATGACATACAAGTTGCTCAAATAAAGAGGCTGCCACTTGCTGTCGTCCAGGGATGTCAATAACATACAAGCTGCTCAAATAAAGAAGCCGCCACTTGCTGTTTTCCAAGAAAATACCAATAACATACAAGCTGCTCAAATAAAGAAGCTGCCACTTGCTGTCTTCCAGAAAAATAATAACGTACAAGTTGCTCAAATAAAGAGACTGCCGCTTGTCGTTTTCCAAAATAATAACGTACAAGTTGCTCATGAAGAGCTGCCGCTTGTCGTTTTCCAGAAATAATAACGCACAAGTTGCTCGTGAAGAGCTGCCGCTTGTCATTTTCCAGAAATAATAACGCACAAGTTGCTCGTGAAGAGCTGCCGCTTGTCGTTTTCCAGAAATAATAACGCACAAGTTGCTCGTGAAGAGCTGCCGCTTGTCGTTTTCCGAAGAGTAACTCAGAAGGAAGTTGCGATGACACTGGCAGAGAATAAAATCTTCGTCAAAGAGAATCATGAATCAATCCTTCCCGAGGAGATCACATACTTAAATGTGCAAAATAAATGCACCATTCGTCTAGGTCGTGGCTTCACTGGGGAAAATCATGAGATAGCCTATGCAAGAGACAACAACTTCGTCCAGGAAAAGACTAAAGAGAAAACAGTCAAACAAGACTCCACCCAATGAGAAAGTAACTTGATTGGGGATTCATCCTATTCAGAGATGGACAGGGTAGGCCAAATCAAAAATCATCCACGAGGATTAGCTCAGTTGGGGAATTTAGAAAGGAAGCACATTTTCTGCTTAAGCTAGCTTTCTACTTGGAAAGAAACATGTACCTTGTCTGAATAACCAAAGTATAACCCAAAATCAACGGCAAATGTGAATATGCATGCGTGATATAAGTGTAAGTGAATAAATGAATGTTATGCTGACGAAACGAGCAGACGGAATATCTTGAAGACAATAAGATGTCACGACAAGATAGATACTCGACCAATCTTAAAAAGAGATGGAAAATAAACTGGAACTGGAACCACAGAGCAACGTTAGAGCATAACACGCCACAAGGTTCAAATCTTCTGAGGAGAAAAGTAATCAAATCCAAACTTCTAATACCAATGGATCACTGGCATGAGACAAAGCGTACCACACTTCAGAAATCTGCCCAAATAAAGGTAGCCAAACAACGCTTAACTGGAACAACTGGGGAGTCACCAAACTTAGTACCACAGGAAACACAAGCTTACACAACCAACACCTCATGACGATTTGAAACGAAACATATTCATCATGCAAGGATAAAATACTGTACTGTTTTGCATTTCGTGGCTTGACCATCCTCGGAACAACTGTTAATATTCCGTTCATTATTCACGACACATTTTAAAAATAAGAATACTTTAAATACTTTGTTTCAAATATTTCCGTAAAAATTAAAATTTTGCCCACAAATGGTAAATGCTCAAATTTCATTAATAAGATGGTAGTTCGCTAACAACGCAACTCCAACGGTTTACAAAAGTTTGGGAAATAGTACATGAAAGAAAAAGGTTACACAAAACAATGATCACTATTCTCCCTAACAACTTCGAATTCCGAAATGTGTTCAAATTCCAAGACCAGTCTGACCAAAAGCTTGCCTAAACCGTCCCTTCGGGTTTTCAACTTAGCAAACTGTCAACTCAAACCTAAGCGAAATACTTCTTGACTGCATCGGCGTTCATGGGGCGCGAGAGCTCTTCACCGTCCATATTGGTGAGAATCAAAGCACCTCCAGAGAAAACTTTCTTAACGACATACGGTCCTTCATAATTCGGAGCCCACTTGCCCCTAGAATCAGGTTGGAAAGATAATATCTTCTTGAGCACAAGGTCACCTTCTCTGAACTCGCGAGGTCGAACCTTCTTATCAAAAGCCTTCTTCATTCTCTGCTGATACAATTGACCGTGACACAAAGCTGTCAATCTCTTTTCTTCAATTAAATTCAACTGATCATATCTATTTTGACACCATTCAGCCTCAGAAAGTTTAGCTTCCAACAACACTCTCAGAGACGGAATCTCAACCTCCACGGGGAGTACTGCTTCCATACCATAAACTAGGGAAAATGGGGTTGCGCCCGTTGAAGTTCGAACTGAAGTACGGTATCCATGCAGAGAAAACGGAAGCATTTCATGCCAATCTTTATAAGTTACCACCATCTTCTGGACAATCTTCTTGATATTCTTGTTAGCAGCTTCAACAGCCCCATTCATCTTCGGTCTGTAAGGAGAAGAATTATGATGTTCGATGTTGAACTCTTCACAAACTTCCTTCATCATCTTGTTATTCAAATTCGAACCATTATCAGTGATGATCTTGCTCGGGATACCGTATCGACAAATGATCTGATTCTTGATAAATCTGACTACCACCTGTCTGGTTACATTAGCATAAGATGCTGCTTCCACCCATTTAGTAAAATAATCGATCGCTACCAAGATGAAACGATGACCATTTGAAGCTTTGGGTTCAATCATTCCAATCATATCAATGCCCCACATAGAGAAAGGCCAAGGTGAAGAGATAACGTTGAGGAGGGTCGCCGACACATGCATCTTGTCCGCATAAATCTGGCATTTATGACATTTCTTCACATATTTGCAGCAATCAGATTCCATTGTCATCCAATAGTAACCAGCTCTCAACATCTTTCTAGCCATCGCATGTCCGTTGGCATGAGTGCCAAAGGATCCTTCATGTACTTCTTGCATCAGCATGTCTGCTTCACGTCTGTCTACACATCTGAGCAAGACCATGTCGTAATTCCTCTTATACAAAACTTCTTCATTGAGGAAGAAACTGCTTGCCAATCTTCTCAATGTCTTCCTATCCTTATTGGATGCCCCAGGCGGGTACTCTTTAGTTTGAAGAACACGTTTAATGTCATAGAACCACGGTTTGTCATCAGTAACTTCTTCTACTGAGAACACATGAGCAGGTCTATCAAGGCGCATAACTCGGATTGTAGGCACATCGTTCGAACCATTCACTTGAAACATCGAAGACAAAGTAGCTAAAGCATCAGCCATCTGGTTTTCATCTCTAGGGATATGATGTAATTCCACTTTGTTGAAGAAAGTTAACAATCTTCTAGCATAGTCTCTGTAAGGGATCAAACCAGGATGACGAGTCTCCCGTTCTCCTTTGATTTGATTAATTACCAATGCCGAATCTCCGTAAATATCAAGAATCTTAATCCTTAGATCCACTGCTTCTTCGAGACCCATAATACATGCCTCATATTCAGCCATGTCGTTCGTGCATTCGAACTTTAATCTCGCCGTGAACGGGATATGAGTGCCTCGGGGAGTGACGATGATTGCCCCAATTCCATTTCCATAAGAATTTACAGCTCCGTCGAATATCAAACCCCAATGGGATTCGGGATCAGGTCATTCTTCAGGTAACGGCTCTTCACAATCTTTAGCTTTCAAGTACATAACATCTTCATCTGGGAAATCAAACTTGATGGATTGATAATCGTCAATTGGTTGGTGAGCCAAATGATCGGCTAAAATACTCCCTTTGATTGCTTTCTGAGTGTGATACTCAATGTCATATTCAGATAACAACATCTGCCAACAGGCTATTCTTCCAGATAAGGCGGGCTTCTCAAAGATATACTTGATCGGATCCATTTTGGAGATCAACCAAGTGGTGTGGTTAATCATATACTGGCGCAGACGGCGAGCAGCCCAAGCTAAAGCACAACAGGTTTTCTCAAGCAATGAGTATTGAGACTCACAGTCTGTGAATTTCTTACTCAGATAATATACGACATGTTCCTTTCTTCCAGTCTCATCTTGTTGACCAAGCACACATCCCATGGAATCTTCCAATATAGTCAGGTACATAATCAAAGGTCTTCCTTCCACCAGAGGAATCAAAATGGGAGGTTCAATCAAATATTCTTTGATGCTATCAAAAGCTCTCTGACAATCTTCTGTCCACACACATCCTTGGTTCTTTCGGAGAAGCTTGAAAATCGGCCCACAGGTAGCAGTCATATGAGATATAAATCGAGAAATATAGTTCAGTCTCCCAAGGAATCCTCTTACTTGTTTTTCCGTCTTGGGTGCGGGCATTTCCCGAATAGCTTTGACTTTATCAGGATCTACCTCAATACCTTTCTGACTGACAATGAAACCCAGAAGTCTTCCAGAACGAACACCAAAAGTGCACTTGTTGGGATTCAGACGGAGTTTATACTTTCTCAAACGCTGGAATAACTTCAACAAATGTTCCAAATGACCTTCTTCAGTTTGTGATTTGGCAATCATGTCATCCACATACACTTCGATCTCTTTATGCATCATGTCATGGAACAAAGCAGTCATGGCTCTTTGGTACGTTGCACCAGCATTCCTCAAACCAAACGGCATAACCCGATAACAAAAAGTTCCCCACGGTGTAATGAAAGCTGTCTTCTCCATATCTTCTGGTGCCATCTTGATTTGATTGTAACCAGAGAAACCATCCATGAAAGAAAAGACTTTGAACTTGGCGGTACTGTCGACCAATACGTCAATGTGCGGTAATGGGAAGTCATCCTTTGGGCTAGCTCTATTCAGATCTCTATAGTCTACACACATCCGAACTTTGCCATCTTTCTTAGCAACAGGCACTATATTGGCTAACCATTGAGGATAGACCGATGTAACAAGGAAACCTGCATTAATCTGTTTCTGAACTTCTTCTTTGATCTTATCAGCCATATCAGGACGAGTCCTTCTCAACTTCTGCTTAATCGGCGGACATTCAGGTCTCAACGGTAAACGATGCTCCACAATATCGTTGTCCAAACCTGGCATATCTTGGTAGGACCAAGCAAACACATCAACATACTCTTTGAGAAGCTCCAACATTTTATCTTTGACCTCTGGGATAAGCAATGCTCTGACCTTAACTTCCTTTCTATCTTCTTCATCACCCAAATTGATCAACTCCACAGGTTCTTCAAATGGCTGAATAATCTTTTCATCGTGCTCAAGCAAACGGGAAATTTCATCCGGAATCTCTTCACTATCCTCTTCCTCGGCTCTGAACACAGGGAATTCAAAGTTGGGAGAGGGTATAGGATCATTGTTTTCGATGGTTAAGTCACGGATTAATCTGCACATATGATTATGCTTTATTTTAGAAATCGATTAATATGAATGTTGTACAAATGAAACAAAATATTATTATATTTTCCTATTACTACCAATTAATTTTCATTACTATTTCCCAGAAAAAGTGAAAAATAAACAATAGTGGACGAAATAACATTTTTATTCATGAGGGAAATACTTGAAACAGAGAGCCCAGACATTTCTCTTTTGCCTTGGGCAGAGCAAAAGGATTTATTTTTATCATAGCCCGACACAAAAAACTTTTCGCCTTGGGCAGAGCGAAAGTTTTTTCAAAAAAACAAAACAAAACATTACTCGGAAATGTGCATCACAACAGGAACATCAACAGCAATCCAATTTTGGCAAACCAAACCATGCGTCACAAACTCGAGTAAATCCTCCTCGGAATCGTCTCCTATTACAGCATCAACTTTGGGAGGAGTCGGATGGATAAAACCTGCGCTTCGGAAAACCTCTTGAATCAGACGAGTAACCACTTCTTGCTTGACTCTTGCGGACATGGGACGAAAACCAAGACCTTCTCCAGACTTGTTCTCAGGCAAAGTCAACACCTGGCCCCAACCTTCAGCCAACCCACTTTCAACCACTCGTCGCGCATCCTCAAAAGAAGAAATAGACGTACCTGGCTTCTTCACTTCACTCTTAGCGACAAATAGAGCTTGGAATTGGGTTCCAACATCCTCATCAGCATCAATAAAAGAGAAAGATGACAAATGGCTCACCACCATAGCCTGCTCTCCACCAATCATTACTAGCTTTCCATGCCTTACAAACTTCAATCTCTGATGGAGCGTGGAAGTGACTGCCCCTGCATCATGGATCCATGGACGACCCAATAGGCAACTGTAGGCAGCACGAATATCCATTACTTGAAAAGTGATCTTAAAAGTATGAGGACCAATTACTATAGGAAGATCCACTTCACCAATGACAGTCTTCCTAGAACCATCAAACGCTTTGACAATTACTCCACTAGGTCTCATGGGAGCACCTTGATATGAGAGTCGAGACAATGTAGTCTTCGGCATTACAATTAACGACGATCCTGTATCTACCAACACACTTGATAAAGTATCATTTCCGCAACTTATTGAGATATGCAAAGCCATATTATGGTTCCTTCCCTCCTCTAGAAGTTCTTCATCACTGAAACCAAGATTGTTACACGAAGTAATATTTCCCACAATTCCATCAAATTGATCAACCGTCACATCATGATCCACGAAAGCCTGGTCCAAGACCTTCATCAAAGCTTCTCTATGGGCACCAGAATCTCTCAGTAAAGTAAGCAAAGAAATCTTGGAAGGAGTTTGCAAAAGTTGGTCCACAATCTTATATTCACTTCTCTTGATAAGCTTCAGAATCTCATCATCCTCAGGGCGAGGGATAGGTTCATTGGATCGGCCTATCTCAACCCTTGGTTCAACATTTCTCACTGGAATTTCTGCCGGTATAGGCCTCCTGACTTGAACTTCTGGTCTCTTCAAAGGTACTGCTGCAAAAACACGTCCGCTTCTCGTAACTCTACTCACATCAGCGATGTTAACAAAAGATGGCCTTGTTGGTATAGGGACTTCTACCCCATTCTCAATCATTGTGGCATTATACTTATACGGTACAGCTTGGTCTGAGTTGTAAGGCACAGGACCAGGTGGGTAAATGATCAAAGGATCAACAGGTGCAGTCTGACTGTCGTTAACGATCTCTACTGATTCAGGCAAATTGAATTGTGGTATTATAACATTCACTTCATCCTCCGGATTTCTGTCATAGGTAATAGTGATAACCCTCTGGTCTAACAACTTTTGAATATCCTCCTTCATAATAGGGCAATCAACCTCTCTTGAAATAAATTCACAAACATCATAATCATGCTGATGCCTAACAAAGGCAAGTCTTCTTAAACTCTGATGTAACCTGATCAACGATTCTCTTATGTGTTCAACTTGAAAAACTCGAAACTTCCCCGGACAACCTTCCACCATATTCACTGATGCTGCCCCATGTCGAGGCAAAGGATTATCTCTAACATTTGGATTAACATCCTTGAAAGACAAGATACCATTCTTAATCAACCTCTGCACGTCCGCCTTCAAAGCAAAACAATTCTCAAGGTTGTGCCCCGGCGACCCTTGATGGTATTCACAAAACTGATCTGCCTTGTACCACGGAGAAGTACTATTTGGTGCGACATGAGGTGGTTTCGTCGTTATGAGGTTCTTTCTAATAAGAGCAGGGAACAATTCAGTATAAGTCATAGGAATAGCATCGAATTGCGGTTTTCTAGGTGAACGGTTCTGATTGTTGAATGGATAAGCCTGTTGTCGAGGCTTCTGCTGAAATAGCCGTTGTTGAGTTGGTGGGGTTTGATGAGCTGGGGTCATCAAAGCTGGGCGGACAGCCGGAGTGACTGCCGCAATGTGTGAGTAACCTCTCCTTGGTCTCCCTGGGAACAATGCGCTGACATCCTGCTCTTTTCTTTTCGGGAAAACACTTCCAAACTTCTTAATACTGCTAGACGGACTTCCTTCTTTAACCAAACGCCCTTCACGAATCCCTTCCTCTAACCGCATGCCCATGCTTACCATTTCGGTGAAGTCACTGGGTGCGCTGGCAATCATTCTTTCATAGTAAAAGGAACCTAAAGTCTTCAAGAATATCTTCGTCATCTCTTTCTCCTCAAGAGGAGGATAGATTTGAGCAGCAATTTCACGCCACCTCTGGGCGTATTCCTTAAAAGATTCTCTGTCTCTCTACGACATCGCCCGGAGTTGATCCCTGTCCGGTGCCATGTCAACGTTATACTTATACTGATGGGCAAAAGCTTCGCTAAGATCGTTGAAGTTGCGGATCCGAATACTGTCTAAACCCATATACCACTTTAGAGCAGCACCCGTCAAACTGTCTTGAAAATAATGAATCAACAAGTCATGATCATCGGAATACGTAGACATCTTTCTCACGTACATAGTTAAATGACTTCGAGGACACGAATCACCCTTATATCTTTCAAAGTCTGGCACTTTGAATTTTGCTGGAATCTTGACATTCGGAACCAAACAAAGGTCATGTGTGTTCTTTCCAAACAAATCCTTCCCCTTTAACGCTCTGAGCTCCTTCTGCATTTCTTGGAATTGATCTTGAAATTCTTCCATTCTATCAAAAAGACCCAAACTTCCAGCAGGCTCGGCAGGATAAGTAGGTTCATTCAAGTATGGCACGGAGTGAATCACAGGAGCGACAGTTATCATTACCGGTTGCGGAAAAGGTGTTACAGACGGGATTACTGGCGGCATGGCAGTCGTCTCTGGTTGAGGAAGAGACAAAGCAGGTTGAAACAAAGGCTGTACGACAGGCTGATACCCCTCTGGCACAAAGTTGTAAGGCATTCCCCACGGAAAACCTTTCGGCATCTGATGTTGAAGCGGAGAGTTGATTTGAGTCGCAAATGTTGGAACGGTGACAATCTCAGAAACCACAATAGTTGAAGTCTGAATCTCAGCAGCCGTAGTCGATGGCTGATTCTGAACAGCCATCAAACTTTCCACTAGCGCAGTTAACTTTTCCATACCGACACGAAGGGTAGCGACCTCCTCACGAAGCTCATGGTTTTCCTGTTCCAGATCTTCCATCTTCCTCTGTCGATTGGCTCGAGTATCGTATCGATGAGACAGCTTGACAACCTTTGGAGTGGAAAAAGAAACAAGGATAAGACTCTAGAAAACATGTGAAGTGGAATGTTGTATGATGCATGATGTGTGATGCAAATGATAATTCATTTTAATAGTTTTTCAAGGAACTTCGATAATTTTGCATACATCAATGGTAAAGGAATTTGGAACAACAAAAACTCAATCCATTAATCAAAAGCGGTAAATTACAACTTACAACTTTGGAATAGTCAAAACAATAAATTACACTTTGGGATAACAACCCAATAATAAAAGCAGTAAACTACAACTTTGGAACATGAAGCCCATAGTAAAAGCAGTAAATTACAACTTTGGAACATGAAGTCCATAATAAAACAGTAAATTACAACTTCGGAACATGAAGCCCTTAGTAAAAGCAGTAAATTACAACTTTGGAACATGAAGTCCATAATAAAACAGTAAATTACAACTTCGGAACATGAAGCCCTTTTACAGAGTTTTACAAAATGACATCAATAAAATAAAACTAAAAGCTAAAGATCACTCAGAATCATCAGATGAAGGACCAAATACCAACTGTAACCGGAGCTTCCTGATCTTCTTCTCATAAAAGTCTTCCATCTCTTTCTTCTCAGCTACCAATCGATCGATGATTTCCTTCTGCGGATTAGGAACAAGAGCAACGCTTACCGAACCTTCCTTCTTTCTCTTCCTTTCACTAGCATACTTCTTCAGTAAAGCATCCTTTTGACGAAGTTTCTCATCATGATCAATGAACCAACCGTCTTGAATAAACAGCAAATCCTCCTTTTCCTTTAGCTGTCGAGTCAGGACCCGATTCTCATATTCCGACATATTGTACTTTTCTTTCCAAGCATCTCTCTCGGACTTCATCCTAGCCAGATTTCCTTGGTATTCTCCTATATTCTCGATAGGGATAACAACAGATGATGATGCAACGGTAGGGAATAAAGGTTTCTCAGGTTTATAGGGCATCTTGAGAGCACAAGCCCTAGCACAGACCCATTGTAGGTAAGGCTCCAAAGAAATGGCACCCCTATGTCCTAACATGTATCTCCCTTTTCTATGGATATGGCGCCAAGCTCCTTCGATCTCCCTCTTAGCTACCTGGTGATCTTGTCCCTCTTGTAGAAAGAAACCACTCACATGGATGTTGTTTGGCTTGTCCCTCATCGGGTATCCAAACTGACGGCGCGCGAGAACAGGGTTATAGTTAATTCCTCCTTTCGTACCAAGAAGAGGCACGTTAGGAAAAGCACCACAGCTATCGATGATCTTCACGTCATAGTAAACTCGATTATACCAATCAATGTCGAAATGAGTGAGAGCCATAATTTTTGGCGCCCATCGCGGCTCCTTCTCGAGATCCCAGAAAACATCAGACTTAGGTAGATGAGAAACATACCACTGATACAGCAACGGTGCACAACAAATAATCATCCCTCCTTGATAAGAGTTTCGAAGATGGATGGAATAAGAGGTATCTCCTAGCAGCGTAGGGACCGGATTTCCAATCAAGAAAATTCTGATGGCGTTGATATCCATAAACTTATCAATGTTAGGGAACAAGAAAAGACCATAAGCGAGTAAAGCAAAGACGTCTTCAAAGGCAATAGTATCTTTTATCTCAGCGAAATGACGAGCTTTCCTCAACAGAAACTGCAGAGACAAGCCTCGGATTCCCCCTTTTGTAGTCATGTTCTCCTCTATCTCTGACTTCTTCAAGTGGGTGATGGTCGTTATCTCGTGAGATTTGGGTTCTTCTTCTAATCCAGAAAAAGGATTACAGTCGGTGATCGGCAAACCAAGTATGTAGGAGTACTCTTCTAAGGTGGGCATCAACTGGTAATCTGGAAAGGTGAAACATCGGTACAAAGGATCGTAGAATTGGACCAACGTATTAAGGATGCCTTATTTCATCTTGCGCTTCATGAGAGGTATAATGGATCCATACTTCTTCTGAAAATCCGTCGGGTTCTCGATCTTAGGAATCAAACTCTTCAGTTCTTCAATCTCGGGCTCCCTAAAACTAAAACTTCGAGTGTTTCTCCTTCCAAATTCCATGATAATAGTACCTGAGATGTCTTTAAAAATCATTCCTAAGTTCCTTGAAAAACAAGTTTTTTTCAAAAAATGTTGATGAATGCATGAATGAATGATAATGCAACAGTTACACACAAGTTCACAAACACGGGGTTCAAAGGTTCAACGTTTCAGCATGGAGTCGAGGGTAAATCCCACCCCAAGGTATGTACTAATGGTTCAATCACACCTGTAAGACAAGGTTCTAAGAGTTCCCAGAGTCTACATTCCTCCTTCGGATATTACCAACGTCTTGATTACTCAATAATTCGCAATATTCTCAAGAGAAACTCATCCGAGCGTAGCATCGTGTAACAATTACTTTCGAATTACTCCGTTATAATCTCCGCGCTACACCTAAAAGGCCAAGATGGGTTAGGGTTCTACGGTTCTCAATTTCTCTGGCTCCTAGGTCGAAAATAATAATGTCTTCCCGATTACTCGGTAAACAAATATTAAGTTCAAGAGGGCCTTCCATTGAGTGGGGGATCTCATGCCTCCTTCTTCGGGATTACTCCCTCAAAGTTAACATGACTGTACCGCCCGTCCTATTCCTTAAGTGTAACTTAATCCGGGTATAGGATTTGTCCTTTGCAAAAAAAACCCAAACAACCCCAATTTAAACACATAATAAAACAAATCAAATAATAATAAAACAGATAAAACAAACTAGGCTTAACCCACTTAGGGATGGACCAGCAAGAGGTCAATCTATCCCCAGCAGAGTCACCAATTCTGTAGCGATAAAAAATGTAGCGGGGTAAATCGGAGATCGAATTATTGATTAATTCGTCTCACAAAAGCAAGAGTCGCCACCGCGCTTTATTATTTCCAAGGGAAAAGGGGAAAGAGCGAAATAAAACCCTAAATATGCAATGTAAAATAATACTTTCTAAAAGTAATAAAAATACAAGGCGTTTTTGAAAAGAGATCTATGGTTCGGGGGTTGGTTATACAGTGGGAAGGTATTAGCACCCAATGTATCTATAGTACTCTATAGGAACCTTTTGAAATATCTGTTTATTAAAATTGTTTGTTTGATTAAAAATAAATTGTTTTGGCCGAAAAGGGGTACGGACGGGTTTTTGAAGATACGACGACCTAATGTCGAGGTTTTTGCTTAAAAGGTATAAGTTTGAAAAGATTGGATATTTGGGAACAATTGTCTTAAGTTTTAATGAAATGAAACTATTCGCATGATCAGACTTGAGGACATGAAGTCAACAATTTTAATCGTTTTTCCCTTGGATTTAGACGTAAATAGAATAAACAAGTACGATGAAATAATCAAACAGAAAATTATGCGGATAATGATATATATAACAACTAAATAAAAGGCTAAATGGTGTGAACATGCATTTTTTATATTTTTGTTTAACATTAATAACGCAAGAGAATTAATTAAAGAAAAGATAAAATGTTTTTTAAGGCTTTTATATGTTTCTATTTTTTATGTTTTTGTGTTAGTGTTAACTAAAGCGAGTGAATTAATTAAAAGAAATAAAATGTTTTTTAAGTTTTTATTATTATATGTTTTTAGAGTTTTTATATAAAATATTATTTTTAAGAGTTGTTAAATAATTAAACTAAATTAAAACTTTAAATGGTTATTAGCTTAAATCTAGTTAAAAAGGGAAAACTAAAAATTATTAAATTAAACCTAAGGTTAAGTTAATAAAAATGATCAATTTATTTAAAAAAAAATGTTAATTAAATTATATCTTTTCTTTTTGATTAAACTCATTAATTAACTAAATCAATAAAAGCTAAAAAAAAGCTGAAAAAAGAAAGTAAAATAGAAGGGGTGGTGCATCAAGAATCAAAAGGGGTAAAATACTAAACAATGCATGGGCCAAATGGGGTTCAAGGGGGCCTAAACAGGGGTAACAAAAAAGGGAATGGGGGGTGTTATGTTAAATTCGTTGGGCTTAGGCAGGGAACCGGGTCCATGTATCATAATGGTTTTTCAGGGTTAAACATGTTTGTTTAGTTGAATTAGGGATTAGGGTTTTTGGACAGAAGCGGCGCTTGCTTGCTTGTCCTCTTTGTTCGCGTTCTTCTTCGCGTTGCTCGCTTCTGACTTGCCTCTGAGTCCCTTGCCACGTCCACCAGCATCTCAACACTTCTCTTCCCTCCAACAAGAAGGCTTAGGGCGACGGAATCACGGTACGATTTCATCTTTTATTTCGTTGGTTTCATTACTGCATGTTATAGTCTTTGATCCATTTTGTGATTCTGATTTCGTTTTATTTATGGTCGTTGGAGGTACTTGAAAGAAAAAGAGCACGGAATGTTACCTGGAGACGGAGGAGGGAGGTTGAGTATGCGTAAGAGGCCGGACGGCGAGGGATACGGCGGAGGCGCGCTAGCTACTTGGCCCTGGTACTCTGTTCTTTCCTCTTCTTGCTTACTGTTGACCTTGGCTTTGCCTAATTTTCTTTGACTGTACACCTTGTGATGCCTTTTCCTTCTTCTTCTTCTTGCCTGTTGCCTTGAACGTTTATGTTGCCCTCGTTAAAACACTTCTTTTCTTCTTCTTTGCTCACTTATGTCGCCTAAATTTGGTTGCCTATGATGACATAATCTGAGGCTCTATGGTTTGGACAGTTTCATGTAGGTTTGCATTGTTCTAGTATTTCTGATTTTTGGCTTTGGATGTTGGTTATGGTTTCAACAGGTTTGGCCTTGAGTTTACTGGTTTTACTGGTTTATTAGGCCATTACGGGTTTTGTGAAACAAGGCTTTGGTGATGGTTTGAGGTTGATATTGGTTTGATGGTTTATGCAGGTTAATGGTTTTGAAATGGTATACTGTTTTATTGGTTTTAGGCCAAGGTTTTAAAGGTTTTGCAGGTTTGGAATGGAAACAGGTTTGTAACAGGTTCGTGGTTTAGGCCATGGTTATGTTACAGGTTATTGTTTGTGGAAAGGGATAAGGCTTTTGCTGGAGATAACAGGTCTTATGGTTTTAGGCCATAAGGTTTTGAAATGGTTATTCTGGCTTTTTTGGTATTACAAGTTCTTTGAAACAAGGCTTTTTCTTTGAGACTTGGTTTTGTATTTTGTTTGACAATTTTGGAGTGTTTGAAAACTTGAAGGCAGGTTGTGAACTCTTGAATTTTTTTTAAAGGGTTTTGGTTGTTGTATCCGTTGGTTTGGCATATGTTTGATGGCTCAGGTTTGAATATTTAATATATTTTTCTTGGCCTTCTGCACATCTGCTACATCAGTTTGTTGGTATTCTTCTCTATGCTTTCTTTCTTCTTACTGTGTTACTGCTGCAGTTTTGTTTGTTATCATTTTTCTGCCTAAACCAAAACCTGTAAAACCACACTACTTCCTCTCTTCTCTCTCTTAGTACATTTGATACATTAAAATGTGATGTATGTACTTACTTGTTCTGAAAAAGAATGCTGGAAAATGATGTAAAAATGGAAATATATTATGCTTGCATATATGGTTTAAACTGCATATTTGCTCTTTGTCTTTGCAATGTAACAGTAAGGAGCCTATTTTTTTTTGGCCTCTTCCCCCCATGTTTGGCAGTTAACGTTGCATTTGACTTTTGTCTTGTGTTGAAAAATGCATATGTTGTTGCTGTGTATATTTTTTTGAAATATGCAGTTTTTTGACAAAAAAAGAATTTATGCATATTTGAAATATGCAGTTGGCAATAAAATGAATTTGTGCATGTTTTAAATTGTGCATTCATTTTTTTATAAAAATTCATCCCTTTTTGTGAACCGGGAGAAATCCCGTGATTTGCAAAAAGGGTAAAACTGATTCCAGCCGTTGCTTTTAATGATGAACACTAAAATTAATTTTTGCTTTTAATTATTTATTTAATTCTGACTTTTTTCTTTTAATTCTTTTGCAGGTAAAAATCAAATGATCATCAAAGAAGTATTGGATAGAAGATGAAGATTTAGAATTTAGGAAAAATCAGAGTAGTTTTTATTTTACTTTAACATTGTAAAAATTATTATTGTAAATACATTGTAAATAAATACGGTATTTACACAATAATTGTACAATTAGAATAAAATGAATAAAACTCCAATTAATTATCAATTAATTATTTTCTTCTTTCCAATTATTTATTTTACCATTTATAATTCTTTAAATTATATAATAATTGAAAATCAATTCCAATTATTTAAATTTAGAATGATAAATAATTAAATAAATATCATTGATAAATTAACTTATCTTCAATTAATTATTTCATTATTTATAATTCTTCTAAATTATAATAACTGAAAATAAAATTTCAATTATTTAAACCTAGAACAATAAATAATTAAATAACATCGTTTGATCAATTAATAACCTTCTTTTCAAATATTTATTTTATTATTTATAAATCTTTAAATTATATAATAACTGAAAAGAAAATTCCAATTATTTAAATTTAAGATGATAAATAATTAATAAACATTGTCTGATCAATTAATATACCTCTTTTCAAATATTTACTTTATTATTTATAAATCTTTAAATTATGTAATAACTGAAAGTAAATTCCAATTATTTAAATTTAAGATAATAAATAATTAATAAACATTGTTTGATCGATTAATAAACTTAGCGTTCAAAAATAAACAGCTCTCGACTTGAAAAAGTTATGAATTTTAAAATTGATAGATCAAAACGCTTGCAATGTAATGATGCAGATGGGAGATGGTATCTTAGGTCAAAATTTGGGGTACAACAGAAAGGTGTTGCTTAATCGATTCTGTTGCGGAAACAAAAGACATTCCAAGTCAAGCATAAATATTCAACCACAACATAGCCCTGATTGGGCTGTAAAAGAAGAGATGGTTCGCATCTTCGTCTTCAGAAAAGCAGAGCAGACACACGATGGTGTGGCTCCTAGTAATAATTCCTAAAGCCTTTATCAAATAATTAATTCAAATGAACAGAAAATTTATTTGGGGAGACCTCGAAGCCGATAGAAAACTTTGACTAGTTGGGATAATATTTGTAAATCCCAAAGTCAAGGAAGCCTAGGATTGAAACATATTGGAAGATTTAACGCAACCCTTTTAAGCAAACGGATTTTGGCGTATCCTTGATAATCACGATCTAATTTGGCTTTCTTTGCTTATGTTCAGGTATGTAGACCTGACTTTAAAAGTTATTAGCCCTAGTCCTCCTTTTACTAACTAACATGACTACATCTGGTGGAGAGATCTCTTGTCCATCACAATTTCTGATTCAAATGTTAATTGGTTCTCAAATTTTATTAGCTACGAAACAGGTAATGGTAGAATAATGGAGTTTTAGAATAACATTTGGCTAGGTTCTACAACTCTCGGCTTTCAGTTTCCTGACTTATTTCTCATGACTGCATTTATCCCAAGTAAAGATAGCAGATTTGAATAATCATGGATGTTGGAATTAGGCTATATCATTGTTTCCTCTAAACCGGATTGAATGTTTTGTTGCTTCCCTGCTCAGATTGCATAATCAAATTCTGATCAGAGTCATACAACTTTAAGATATTGTTCTTCATAGTAGCTGAGAAACCTTTCTCAATGCGTTGACCTATACTCATCAGATTGCTCTTCATGCCAGGAATATAATAGACATCTTTAATTAGAATGGTTCTTCCATTCTTCACTCTGACTTTAACATTTCACATACCTTCTATATTAAGGTACTTATCATCATTACATCCGATCTTTGTCCTCTTTCTAGATGCAAATTAACCATCCATTATTCGTTCCCTGTTAAGTCATTTGAGCAGTCAGTGTTCATATACCACCGGTCTACCAAATACCTACCATCAGACTCATAAGTCATCAATAGCACGTGTTCATCATCAGAATCTCCTCAGGCTATATTTTCTTCTTCTGATTTCCTTTCCTTGTTTAACCAATAATCCTTAGCAAATTGGTCAAACTACTTACTACAGTAGCATTTAACCTTCTTCTTGTCAAACTTCTCACTTCCCTTCTAATGTTTCTTCTCATCAGTATTGGAGGCATCTGACTTTTGAGAACCATCATGTCTCTTCTTGGCCTCTAACCAACACTACTTATGGTATTTATTACCAGAAGATGCCTTTAGAGCCTTCTCTACCTCTCTCTCAGAGGTTTTATCAATCAGACATAACTCTTATGCCTCTAGACTACTTTGCAGCTCTTCAATTCTCATGGTGTTTAGATCTTTAGAATGTTCATTTGCTACAACAATACAATCAAATTTAGGGGTAAGAGATCTCAATATCTTCTCAATGATTAATTGTTCAGAAAGAGTTTCTCCATAAGATTTTATCTCATTTGTGACCAGAACCACTCTAGAGATGTAATTTGGTACCTTCTCATTGTTCTTCATGTTGAAATTCCCATATTGCTTAAGTAGAGACTGAAGTTTCACCTTATTCACTGACGCATCACTTTTGTACTGTGTCAGTATATCCTACGTAGCCTATGCCATCGTCGAATTAACAATTTTCCCAAACATGTTTGCATCTACACACTGATGGATGTAGAACAACAAATTTTGATCTTTCTTCCTCGTATCTCTTTGCACATTTCTTCGTTCCTCAGTTGCATCCGTATCAACCAGAACATAACCTTCGGGGACAAGATCAAGAAAATCTTGAGCACCAAGCATTTGAATCATCCACCTATTCCATTTCTTTCCATCAAACACCAAAAGCTTAGTATTCAAGTTGTTTTCGCCGGTCATCTTCGTTTTGTGCACTTAAACTTAAACTTAAACTTAAACTCAGATCTCACCAAACACTTGTATTTCCTGATCCCGCAAAATAAAGAAATGCAATTCTATTACGATACTGATAGTGAATTCAATATAAATTCCAACAATAAGGGTTTAATGTTTAGGGTTTAGGGGTTTAGGGGTTTAGGATTTAGTGTTTTGGGTTTAGGGTTTTGGGGTTAAGGGTTTAGTGGTTAGGGGTTAGGGGTTTAGGTTTTAGGGGTTTAGGGTTTAGGGTTAGGGGTTAGGTTTAGGGTTTAGGGTTATGGGTTATGGGTTAAGGGGTTAAGGGTTAGGGTTTAGGATTTAGGGTTTAGGGCTTAGGGTTATGGGTTAGGGGGTTAGGGGTTATGGGGTAGGGGTTTAGGGGTTAGGGGTTAGGGTTTAGGGTTTAGGGTTAAGGGGTTAGGGGTTATGGTCTACGATCTAGGGTTTAGGGTCTAGGGTTTATGGTCTAGGGTCTAGGGTTTAGGGTCTAGGGTTTTAGGGGTTAGGGTTTTAGGGTTTTGGGGTTTTAGGGGTTTAGTGTTTAGTGTTTAGGGTTTAGGGGTTTAGAGGTTAGGGGTTTAGGGTTTAGGGTTTAGGGTTTAAGGTTTAGGGTTATGGGTTAGGGGTTTATGGGTTAGGGGCTTAGGGGTTTAGGGTTTAGGGGTTTAGGGTTAGGGTTAAGGGGTTAGGGGTTAGGTTTAGGGCTTAGTGTTTAGGGTTTAGGGTTTAAGGTTAGGGGTTTAGAGGTTTAGGGGTTTAGGGGTTAGGGGTTAGGGGTTTGGGTTTAGGGTTTAGGATTTAGGGTTTAGGGTTAAGGGTTTATGGTTAAGGGTTATGGGTTTAGGGATTTAGGGGTTTAGGGGTTAGGGGTTAGGGGTTAGGGGTTAGGGTTTAGGGTTTAGGGTTTAGGGTTTAGGGTTATGGGTTAGGGGTTTAGGGGTTAGGGTTTAGGGTTTAAGGTTTAGGGGTTTAGGGTTAGGGGTTAAGGTTAAGGGGTTAGGGGTTATGGGTTAGGTTTAGGGTTTAGGGTTTAGGGTTTAAGGTTAGGGGTTTAGGGGTTTAGGGGTTAGGGGTTAGGGTTTAGGATTTAGGGTTTAGGGTTTACGGTTTAGGGTTTAGGGTTATGGGTTAGGGGGTTATGGGTTAGGGGTTTAGGGTTTATGGTTTAGCAGTTTAGGTGTTAAGGTCTAGGGTCTAGGGTATAGGGTCTAGGGTCTAGAGTTTTAGGGGTTTGGGTTTAGGGTTTAGGGTCTAGGGTTTAGGTTTAAGGGTTTAGGGTATAAGGTCTAGGGTTTAGGTTTAAGGGTTTAGGGTATAAGGTCTATGGTTTTAGGGGTTAGGGTTTCGGGATTTTAGGGTTTTGGGTTTTAGGGTTTTGGGTTTAGGGTTTAGGGGTTTAGGGTTTAGGGTTTAGGGTTTAGGATTTAGGGGTTAGGGGTTAGGGTTTAGGGTTTTAGGGTTTAAGGGTTTAGGGTTTAGGGTTAGGGGGTTAGGGGTTTATGGGTTTAGAGTTTAGGTTTTAGGGTTTAGGGTTTAGGGTTTTAGGGTTTTAGAGTTTTAGGGTTTTAGGGGTTTAAGGTTTAGGGTTTAGGGATTAGGATTTAGGGGTTAGGGTTTAGGTTTAGGGTTTAGGGTTTAAGGGTTTTAGAGTTTAAGGTTTAGGGTTTAGGGTTTTAGGGGTTTGGGGTTTAGGGTTTAGGGTCTAGGGTTTAGGGTTTAGGGTCTAGGGTTTTAGGGGTTAGGGTTTTAGGGTTTTGGCGTTTTAGGGTTTAAGGGTTTTGGGCTTTAGGGTTTAGGGGTTTAGGGTTAAGGGTTTATGGGTTTAGGGGTTAGGGTCTAGGGGTTTAGGTGTTAGGGTTTTGGGGTTTTAGGGTTTTAGGATTTAGTGTTTAGGGTTTAGGGGTTTAGGGGTTTAGCGGTTAGGGGTTTTGGGTTTAGGGTTAAGGGTTTATGGGTTAGTGTTTAGGGGTTAGGGGTTTAGGGGTTTAGGGTTTTAGGGTTTAGGGTTTAGGGTTAATGGGTTAGGGGTTAGGCGTTACGGGTTAGGTTTAGGGTTTAGGGTTATCGGTGTAGGAGTTTAGGGATTTAGGGGTCAGGGTTAGGGTTTAGGGTTTAGGGTTTAGGATTTAGGGTTTAGGTTTTAGGGTTTAGGGTTATGGGTTAGGGGGTTATGGGTTTGGGGTTAGGAGGTAGGGGTTTAGGGGTTAAGGGTTAGGGTTTTTGGTTTAGGGTTTAGTATTTTTTTAGGGTTTAGGATTTTTTTAGGGTTTAGGGATTAAGGTTTAAGGTTTAGGGGTTAGGATTTAGGGTTTATGGTTTTAGAGGTTAGGGTCAAGGGTCTAGGGTTTAGGGTCTAGGGTCTATGGTATTGGGTTTTAGGGTTTCGGGGTCTAGGGTCTAGTGTCTAGGGTTTTAGGGGTTTGGGTTTAGGGTTTAGTGTTTAGGGTCTAGCGTCTAAGGTTTAGGGTTTAGGGTCTTGGGTCTAGGGTCTAGGATCTAGGGTTTTAGGGGTTAGGGTTTTAGGGGTTTAGGGTTTAGGGATTTAGGATTTATGGTTTAGGGTTTAGTGTTTAGGGTTTAGGGTTTAGGGGTTAGGATTTATGGTTTATGGTTTAGGGTTTAGGGTTTAGGGTCTAGGGTCTAGGGTTTAGGGTCTAGGGTTTAGGTTCTAGGGTCTAGAGTCTAGGGTCTAGGGTTTTAGGGGTTAGGATTTTAGGGTTTTGGGGTTTTAGGGTTTTAGGGTTTTGGGTTTTAGTGTTTAGGGGTTTAGGGTTTACGGTTTAGGGTATAGGGTTTAGGAGTTTAGGGGTTTAGGGTTTAGGGTTTATGGGTTTAGTGTTTAGGGGTTTAGGGGTTAGGGGTTAGGGGTTAGGGTTTAGGATTTAGGGTTTAGGGTTTAGGGTTTAGGGTTTACGATTTAGGGTTTAGGGTTATGGGTTAGGGGTTAAGGGTTTAGGGGTT
>OX451737.1:89919149-89944149 GCA_948472305.1 Vicia faba | reverse complement strand
TTTTAGGGGTTTTGGGTTTTAGGGTTTTGGGTTTTAGGGTTTAGGGGTTTAGGGTTTAGTGTTTAGGGTTTAGGATTTAGGGGTTTAGGGTTTATGGGTTAAGGTTTAGGGTTTATGGTTTATGGTTTAGGGTTTAGGGTTTAGGGTTTAGTGTCTAGGGCCTAGGGTTTAGGGTTTAGGGTCTAGGGTTTAGGGTCTAGGGTCTAGGGTTTTAGGGGTTAGGGTTTAAGGTATAGGGTTTAGGGGTTTAGGGTTTAGGATTTCGGGGTTAGGGTTTAGGATTTTGGATCTAGGGTTTATGGTTTAGGGTTTAGGGATTAGGGTTACGGGTTATGGGTTAGGGGTTTAGGGGTTAGGGTTTAGGGGCTTAGGGGTTTAGGGTTTAGGGGTTAGGGTTAAGGGGTTAGGGGTTAGCGGTTAGAGGTTAGGTTTAGGGTTTAGGGTTTAGGGTTTAAGGTTAGGGGTTTAGTGGTTAGGGGTTAGGGTTTAGGATTTATGGTTTAGGGTTTACGATTTACGGTTTACGGTTTAGGGTTATGGGTTAGGGGGTTATGGGTTAGGGGTTTAGGGGTTAAGGTTTAGGGTTTAGGTTTTAGGGTTTAGGGTTTAGTGTTTTTTAGGGTCTAGGGTTTTAGGGGTTTAATGTTTACGGTTTAGTGGTTTAAAGGTTTATGGGTTAGGGGTTTAGGGTTTAGGGTTTAGGGTTTAGCGTTTATGGGTTAGGGGTTAGGGGTTTAGGGGTTTAGGGTTTAGGGGTTTAGGGTTTAGAGTTTAGGGGTTAGAGGTTTGGAGTTGCAGGTTAGGTTTAGGGTTTAGGGTTAGAGTTTAGGGTTATGGGTATAGGGGTTTAGGGATTTAGGGGTAAGGGTTTAGGGTTTAGGATTTAGGGTTTAGGGTTAGGGGTTAGGGGGTAGGGGTTTAGGGGTTAGGGTTTAGGGTTTAGGGTTTAGTGTTTTTTAGGGTTTAGGGTCTAGGGTATTGGGTTTTAGGGTTTAGGGGTTATGGTCTAGGGTCTAGGGTCTAGGGTATTGGGTTTTAGGGTTTCGGGGTCTAGGGTCTAGTGTCTAGGGTTTTAGGGGTTTGGGTTTAGGGTTTAGTGTTTAGGGTCTATGATTTAGGGTTTAGGGTCTAGGGTCTAGGGTTTTAGGGGTTAGGGTTTTAGGGTTTTAGGGGTTTAGGGTTTTAGGGTTTTAGGGTTTTAGGGTTTAGGGGTTTAGGGTTTAGTGTTTAGGGTTTAGGGTTTAGGGGTTTAGGGTTTAGGGGTTAAGGTTTAGGGTTTATGGTTTATGGTTTAGGGTTTAGGGTTTAGGGTGTAGGGCCTAGGGTTTAGGGTTTAGGGTCTAGGGGTTAGGGTCAGGGTTTTAGGGGTTAGGGTTTAAGGATTTCAGGGTTTAAGGGTTTTAGGGTTTTGGGTTTTAGGGTTTAGGGTTTAAGGTTTAGGGGTTTAGGGGTTAGGGTCTAAGGTCTAGGGTCTAGGGTATTGGGTTTTAGGGTTTCGGGGTCTAGGGTCTAGCGTCTAGGGTTTTAGGGGTTTGGGTTTAGGGTTTAGTGTTTAGGGTCTAAGGTTTAGGGTCTAGGGTCTAGGGTTTTAGGGGTTAGGGTTTTAGGGTTTTAGGGGTTTAGGGTTTTAGGGTTTTGGGTTTTAGGGTTTAGGGTTTAGGGTTTAGGGTTTAGGGGTTTCGGGTTTAGGGGTTAAGGCTTAGGGTTTATGGTTTAGGGTTTAGGGTTTAGGGCTTAGGGCCTAGGGTTTAGGGTTTAGGGTATAGGGTTTAGGGTCTAGGGTCTAGGGTCTAGGGTTTTAGGGGTTAGGGTTTTAGGATTTTGGGGTTTTAGGGTTTTAGGGTTTTGGGTTTTAGGGTTTAGGGGTTTAGGGTTTAGGGTTTAAGGTATAGGGTTTAGGGGTTTATGGTTTAGGATTTAGGGGTTAGGGGTTAGGGTTTAGGATTTTGGATTTAGGGTTTAGGGTTTAGGGATTAGGGTTACGGGTTATGGGTTAGGGGTTTAGGGGTTAGGGTTTAGGGGTTTAGGGTTTAGGGGTTTAGGGGTTTATGGTTTAGGGTTTAGGGTTAAGGGGTTAGGGGTTAGGTTTAGGGTTTAGGGTTTAAGGTTAGGGGTTTAGGGGTTTAGTGGTTAGGGGTTAGGGTTTAGGATTTATGGTTTAGGGTTTACGATTTACGGTTTACGGTTTAGGGTTATGGGTTAGGGGATAGGGGTTTAGGGGTTAGGGTTTAGGGTTTAGGTTTTAGGGTTTAGGGTTTAGTGTTTTTTAGGGTCTTGGGTTTTAGGGGTTTAATGTTTAGGGTTTAGTGGTTTAAAGGTTTAGGGGTTAGGGGTTTAGGGTTTAGGGTTTAGGGTTTAGTGTTTATGGGTTAGGGGTTTAGGGGTTAGGGGTTTAGGGGTTTAGGGTTTAGAGTTTAGGGGTTAGGGGTTAGGAGTTGCGGGTTAGGTTTAGGGTTTAGGGTTAGGGTTTAGGGTTATGGGTATAGGGGTTTAGGAGTAAGGGTTTAGGGTTTAGGGTTTAGGGTTTAGGGTTTAGGGTTTAGGGTTATGGGGTTAGGGGTTAGGTGTTAGGGGGTAGGGGTTTAGGGGTTAGGGGTTAGGGTTTAGGGTTTAGGGTTTAGTGTTTTTTATGGTTTAGGGTTTTTTTAGGGTTTAGGGTTTAAGGTTTAGGGTTTAGGGGTTAGGGTCTAGGGTCTAGGGTCTAGGGTATTGGGTTTTAGGGTTTCGGGGTGTGATCGGTGGATCTGGAACTGACTGTTTTAAAGCTGGTTCGCGAAATGTCGCGGAAGCAAGAGTCGCCACCGTCTTTTATTTTCTCCGATAGGAAAGGACAAAAGCACAGAAAAATTCCTTTAAAGAGATTGCTCTCGGTTCGGGAGGTAGGTTATAGAAAGGGAAGGTATTAGCACCCTTTCTATCCATGGTTATCCATGGGCTCTTAGATACTTGCTCATTGTGTTTTCAAAATTGTTTATTTGCTTTTCAATGTGGGTTTTAAAAGTTTCTTTGAAAAATTTCAATTCGACTCATACGTCAGAGTGTTTGAAAAATTTGCTTTGAGAGCTTTTGAAAAGTGTTGGTGTGAAAAGTCTTTGAATTTTTGTTTTGAAGAGAGCAAGTATCTACGAGAACCTACCTACCCTAAGGAATTCGTCTGTGTAAATGTCCTTTAAAGTAGTGCCATCCCACCATTGAGAGGTAGGTAGCACCACCGTTGGAGGTGTTCGGGTCAATTCGAGTTTTAGAGATGTGGTGGTCACCAGAGCAACAGTAGGATACCCCAGAAGCTACCCTTATGCCATTGATCCTTTATTTTCCGAGGCAACCGTTTCGAGGCAACTGGATCATGTCATGTACATAAGGACTTACTAGAATGTCCTATACTCGACGACCACCTTTCGAAAGGCAACAGTGAGGCATACCCTAGGGGTGGTGTGTGCGAATTGTGTGTCATTTTCAGTTCATTATTTGTCTTGTCATGCAATGGTGATCTAACGATTCAATTTTATTTTCGGGCATTCATTCTTTCATGCATATTTATTAACAATTATATTTGCGAGAAAATAAATCTAACTATTACAACAGGCGCGGGTCCACATCGCCAAAAAAAACCGAACCCGATTTGACTGAAAATAAATAAAGCGAATAAAATAAAAAGCGAGAAATAAATCTAAACTTATTACAAGGCTTTGGGGCATATACAGAGGTATTTAAACAATGTAAAATAAATGCGCGAAATAAAGACTAAACAAAATTAGGGCGTTGGACCCTTTTACAAATAATTAAAATTAATCAAGGAAATTAAAAATTAAATGAAAAATAATGTTTTTGTGTTTTTTAGGTTTAAAAGAAAAAAAGAAAAGTTAATTAAAATTAAAATCCTAGTTCTATCATTTTTTAAGTTTATTATGAAAAAAGATTTAATTTCCAACTTAATTAAATTCTAAACTAATTTATGTACAATTTTTGATTTATAGAAAATAAATAATAGATAATAATATTGTGAGGAAAAAAAGGAAAAAAAATTAAAAAGGATATAAAAATTAATAATTAACCTAATTCTACATTTTTGGATTTTTATTGTGAAAAAAAGAATTAAAATGAATATTAAAACCTAATTAAACTAAATGAATTACATTTTAATTTATTTATAAAAAGAATCAAAATTAATTATATATTTTTTTTGTCCTTTCTGTATTTTTTTAATGTTTTTTATATTTTTGTAAGAATGGTTAATTAAATAAAACAATAAAACATAACAATTGAAATAATAAATAAAAAGATAAAAAATAAAAAAAAATAATCAAAGTATGCAAACCAGGATGGGGGAACCCCAATTTGGAGGGTGTTAATTAGAAAGGCCTGGCCCATTTTTTGTGAGAATTTGTTGACTTTCTGGATTGTGTGTGACATGTTTGACTGGATGTATGATGCACTCTTCATCTTGGCCATGGATCTGAGGCCCTGGGACACGTGGATGAGTTGATTCTGCAGTGCATGGTGAGTCCTTATATGAGCGCTGCATGGAACCTTGAAATGAAAAATAACATGAGAAATTGCAAGACCTGGGACTTGAACCCAGGTCATTGTGGTCACATGCGCGTGTCTTAGCCAGCTGAGCCATTTGAATTCATTTAACATAATATAGTTAATAAAATATATAAAAGAAAATGGTTAATGCTTAGTTAAACGCGCGCAAATTTAAACTGCCCAGTCTCCGTGTGACACGCCATCATCCCTTCCAATTTCCTGAAACATAAACAAAATAAAGCAACGGTTTTGAAACGTTGCATTAGGTAAGCTACGAAGAAATAGCGAATAGAGCTGTGGGCATCAGAAATTAATCGCGAGGGTCAAGATGTTTTCGTCTTGAGGCACTGAATTCAACCATGGTGCTTCTGAGTTCTAATTTTTCTTATACTCAAAATCCCCAATTTAAGAACACTGGAACCCTAGAATTCGAAAATGGCAATTTCTTATTCATGGCACAAAAATGAAATTAAATGCAAGGGTCAGCTCAGAAACTTCATTGTGAGTATGAATATGTAATTAAAAATGCAAAAGGATGCTTAGAATCAAGAACACGAATTCAAGAATTTTGCTGTACAGTTTCACTTGTAGAGATCAGTTCAAGGAGCTTTGATTGAGGTTATGAATTGGGACACGTTCAAAATTGTCTCAGGAAGCTATTGGTACAAAAATTTTGGCTTCAAAAGATCTCTAGCTTTGAAATCAGTTTTGCCTTTTATGTCCAAATTTTCAAATTGTCAAATGGCCTTTGAACGAGTTTCTTGCTGCACTAGGGTTAGGGTTTGACTCAATGATCATTATGGAATTGAATAGGCTTGATAACTCTCCTTAATTCATGCTTGTTAGAGAATTGGCCTTAGGGTTTGTCCATTAACCATTTTTTCCTAATTTCTAGCCAAAACCTAGACCTAGTGTGTAAATGAACCTTGGCCTGATTTTTGAGTTGGTTCATGATACATAGAACTTGTCCAAATTCATATGACACCATTTCATTGATTTTTAAATTTTATTTGAATTTTCAATGAATTAAAATGAATTAAATCATCAAAAATTAAATAAAATAAAAAAGTCAACATTTGATCTTGAAATCAACCATGGGCCACGTGTGTGGCATGACAAGGATGGACAAAGTGAGAAAAATGGGGCCCTTTTGTCAAAATTGGATTTTCAAGGATAGTTGACTTTTGCCATTTCACAAAAATTTCCCAACTTCTACAAGGCATAACTTGCTCAATTTTTAAGCTTTTCACATGTTCTTGGACATTTTGGAAAGGTCTTTGAGTCCTTTAACCAATGCCTTTGGTCCCATGTCATTTTGATTTACCAATCTCAAGTTATGGTCTTTGACTTAAAGTCCCTTTTTGTTGACTTTTGAAAATGACCTATAATGTTGAAATTGATAACTTTTTGTGAGAGCATTTCTTGGACTTGAAGTATGAAGATGAGTTGTAGGAAATGTCTTTCTCTTCAAAATGAGCTTTGGATGGAATTTTTCTGATAATCCATGTGAAAGTTATGCCTTGGTCAATTTCAGTTGACTTTTTCAGCTGTCCAAATATAGCAACTTTTGCATCTTTGATGATTTCTGAGCCAAATTTTGAGAATCATGATCAAGCATTGATCAAATGATGTTTGTGACTTCAAAATGATATGTTGACCAAAAATTTGAACTTTTGACTGCCAAATGACCATTTTGCCCCTACAGTTGACTGTAGTGCAATTTAGGGTTTTGACTGTGCAACCTTGAGCTGAATGCCTTGAAACTTGATATGAGGATGCTTGACCATGTTTGTAAGCATATGAGACTTGATTGAGCCTTTGAAAAGTTCATTTGCCTGACCAGAACTCAAACCCTAGTTTTGACTGTATGGGAGACTGTTGCACTGCACAACCCTTGGGGAATTTTGTAGCTTGGCTTGGCAATTTCTTGAGGAATATGGGAGGGCAAATTTTGGGGTATAACAGTTGCCCCTGTTCAATCTTCTTAGACCTGAGGATATAGATTGGCTGACGTGCCTTTCGTAATCCGAGGGTAAAAGAAGATTGGACACTAGAGTGCCCGGAAATTTGCGCTCACATGTTGGCAATGATAGGGGAATGGGCTTATAGATGCCATCTGGATGTTTGATTGCATAAGAGATTCCTTGGCGAGAACCTGCATACCTGCAAAACAGAAAATGAGTACCTGACACGTTGCAGGAGCTGATGTTTAGATGTGTCCTGACTGGTTACAGGAGCTGAGTCTGGAGCTTCAAACGGTGATGAAAGAACCAGAGCTGATTACTTCCTTAGCCTGAATGGTAGGAGAGTCTTGAGCGACTTTTAACTTCAACAACGCTCGTTGAGAAAAATCTGGGGTGTCTTCTACTGGGGATAAGAATCAGAGAGATCTTAAGGTCGATCTGACTGAACCAGAGAGGCCTTTGACTGGATAAGTCTAGGTCTTGAAATGTCTTCCACTGGATAAGCAATCAGGAAAATCTTGGGACGATTTAACTGAACCAGAGGAGGCCTTTGACTGGATAAGCAATCAGGAAAATCTTGGGACGATTTAACTGAACCGGTCTAGGTCTTGAAATGTCTTCAAAGGGATAAGCATCAGAAAAATCTTGGGACGATTTAACTGAACCAGAGAAGGCCTTTGACTGAACCAGTCTAGGTCTTGAAATGTCTTCAAAGGGATAAGCATCAGGAAAATCTTGGGACGATTTAACTGAACCAGAGAAGGCCTTTGACTTAACCAGTCTAGGTCTTGAAATGTCTTCAAAGGGATAAGCATCAGGAAAATCTTGGGATGATTTAACTGAACCAGAGAAGGCCTTTGACTGAACCAGTCTAGGTCTTGAAATGTCTTCAAAGGGATAAGCATCAGGAAAATCTTGGGACGATTTAACTGAACCAGAGAAGGCCTTTGACTGAACCAGTCTAGGTCTTGAAATGTCTTCAAAGGGATAAGCATCAGGAAAATCTTGGGACGATTTAACTGAACCAGAGAAGGCCTTTGACTGAATAAGTCTAGGTCTTGAAATGTCTTCCACTGGATAAGCAATCAGGAAAATCTTGGGACGATTTAACTGAACCAGAGGAGGCCTTTGACTGAACCAGTCTAGGTCTTGAAATGTCTTCAAAGGGATAAGCATCAGGAAAATCTTGGGACGATTTAACTGAACCAGAGAAGGCCTTTGACTGAACCAGTCTAGGTCTTGAAATGTAGCTTGAGAACTTAACTGAATTTTTCCTGAAAGATAAAAGTCAGTCATGTGCAATGCATGATATGGATCAAGCAATGATGTTCTCAACATAAATGAGATTTGTATGATGCAGTGCGTTATGCATGCTATAATGATGTATGTGATGTTTTATGTATGTTTTCGTCCAGGAAAGTAAACTCTTTGACGGGTGCCAGGAAGTCATATCCCGGGCTGATGTTTGAAGAATAGATTTCCCTTCCGCTGGGGATGATAGTTGCAAGGATACCGGTAGAAGAAGATGACTCCGTTGCGGAATGAACTTGGCGAATGGTAGATTCTGCGGGGAGAAAAGATATTCTAGCGATCATGCTGGGAAGCAATACTCTGTGGGAAGAGTGATGCCTTGCTGAATATTGATAGTAACTCTGTTGGGGATACCGTTGTTGTATTGGAAGTGTGAATTGACTTCGCTGGGGATAGGAAAGAACTACGTTGACGACGACTTTCCCTTGGCTTTTGGCTGAGGATAACCCAGTTATATCCTGTTAAGGAAATAACTCTTTGAATAAAGCCGGACGACGCGTTCGTGCTTTGCGAGGGGATAAGCTTCCAGAATCTACTGGGGATAAGCTTACTGCTTGGGGAGACGAATTCCACCTTTCCTGGGGAACTTGGATGGGACTCTCCCGGGGAAGTTTTGATATGCTGGGGAAGAATGCACTGACTTGCTGTCTCACTCTCTGGGGAATTTAAGATGCCTGGTTAGGTTTTTTAGCTGAACCTACCTTGGTATTTTGGAGGATAGAACAATTAGACTGCTCAGACAACTCTTTATTGCCCCTGTTTCTAGTGTCACCTGCAATTAGTTCTTTGTCTCGTATGCAAATATTTATGAGCTAGCAAATTATTATCAATGCATATATCACAAATTGAACCTTGGACGTTTTTCGCAAAACCAAAACAGAAAAAGAAAAAACATTTGGCACGTTTAACTGAAAAATATATTTGTATTGATTTTGAATAGCCTGTGAATAGGCGTTTTGTGTACAAGAGGCTGACGTCCTAGTAAGAGGTACGTCGCCGAACAAGAGAGTTTATACAAGTTTTGTACAAAAGAAAATAAAACAGCTGTGTGAAAGATGAATGATCCACTGGGTTTCAACCCCGCTATTGCCTTTATAACTCCGAGCGTCTCATCCCTTGATGACCTTGGTTGAAGGTGAAGTTGACTGATCGATGCCGTCTTGATGTAGATACCGGATTCTGGATGCAAAGTGATCCAATGAGACATAGTATTACGCTTTGATCCCTAATTTTTGCCTGGACGGCCCTTTCGGGTTTTCAGTCCACCGGGATACCCATTTTTGCCCAAGCCGCCTTTTCAGGTTTTCGACTTGCCGGGTGTACAGATTTTTTCATTTTCATCCCTTCATTTTGCCCGAACCCTTTTGGTTCGACGGGAAGCCCTAATTTTTGCCTAGACATGTCAGCCTAGCGGGCCTCTTTTCATGCGTAGTATTTTTTAACTATGTCTGCATTGGTGGGGTGAGGAAGGTCGTCACCATCCATGTTGGTTAATATCATTGCTCCTCCTGAGAACACATGCTTAACCACAAATGGCCCTTCGTACGTAGGAGTCCATTTGCCCCTTGGATCACTCTGAGGAAGGATGATTCGCTTGATCACCAGATCCCCGACTTGATATTCCTGTGGTCTGACCTTTTTGTTAAACGCCTTGATCATTCGTTTCTGATACGTCTGACCATGACAGATAGCAGCAAGTCTCTTTTCGTCAATAAGGTTGAGCTGATCAAGTCGTGTCTGGATCCAATCATCTTCATTCAGATTTGCATCCTTCATTATCCGGAGAGAAGGAATTTGTACCTCAATCGGCAAGACTGCTTCCATGCCATAAACCAGAGAGAAAGGAGTTGCCCCGGTTGACGTCCTAGCTGAGGTACGATACCCATGCAGAGCGAACGGTAACATCTCGTGCCAATCTTTATACGTTACTGTCATCTTCTGCACAATCTTCTTGATGTTTTTATTAGCTGCTTCTACAGCCCCATTCATCTTCGGTCTGTAAGGAGAAGAATTGTGGTGCTGTATCTTGAACTGTTCGCAAAGCTCGGTGATCATCTTATTGTTCAGATTGGTACCGTTGTCTGTAATAATCCGCTCAGGGACGCCGTACCGACAGATCAGGTTGTGCCGAATGAACCGTGCCACAACAGTCTTGGTTACCGTAGCATAGGATGCTGCCTCCACCCACTTCGTAAAATAATCAATCGCCACTAGGATGAAGCGATGTCCATTAGATGCCGTAGGTTTAATCTCACCGATCATGTCTATGCCCCACATTGCAAATGGCCAAGGCGCAGTCAGAACATTCAGGGGAACCGGAGGAACATGCACTTTATCTGCATAGATCTGGCATTTATGGCATGTCCTAGAATGTTGGTAGCAATCAGCTTCCATGGTGGACCAGTAATACCCTGCCCGTAGAATCTTCTTGGCCATGGTATGTCCACTGGAGTGTGTACCAAAGGTCCCATCATGTAGCTCTTCCATGATTCTTTCCGCTTCAGTCTTATCTACACAACGCAGTAGGGTTGAATCCTGGTTTCGCTTGTACAAGATGCCGTTGCTAAGAAAGAACTTGGCTGCAAACCTTCTCAGGAACTTCTTATCATTGACAGATGCTCCCTCAGGGTATTCCTGTGCTTCCAGATATCTCTTCACTTCGTGGTACCAAGGCTTCTCAGTTACCAATTCAGTTTCGAGATCACAACAGTATGCCGGTTCGTCCAGTTTCCAGATGATGATCCGGGGAGCTTCATTATCCCATTTAACCTTGAACATTGAAGACATTGTAGCTAACGCGTCCGCCAGCTGATTCTCTTGTCTTGGAAAGTGCTCAAATGTTATCTCTGTGAAGTGGGGGATCAGGGCCAACACACATTCTCTGTAAGGAATCAAGTTTGGGTGTTTCGTATCCCACTCTCCTTTGATCTGATTGATCACAAGAGCGGAATCTCCGAAGACACTCAGAAGTTTGATCCTCAGGTCGATCGCAGCTTGAAGACCCATGATACACGCTTCATACTCCGCCATGTTGTTGGTACAGTTGAAACACAGCCGGGCGGTGAGTGGAGTATGAGTACCTTGTGGAGATACGATTATGGCGCCGATACCATTTCCCAAAGCATTGGAGGCTCCGTCAAAGTGCATAGACCATCGGGATCCTGGTTCAGGTCCTTCATCTGGTCCAGGTATTTCACAGTCAGTTACTATCATAATGCTTTCATCTGGAAACTCGAAGTTCATTGATTGGTAGTCATCCACAGCTTGATGTGCTAGGTGGTCTGCCAATACACTTCCCTTGATGGCTTTTTGGGTCGTGTACTGAATGTCGTATTCCGTCAAGATCATCTGCCATCTTGCAATTCTCCCAGACAGAGCAGGCTTTTCGAATATGTACTTTATAGGATCCATTTTTGAGATTAACAAGGTAGTGTGAGTCAGCATATACTGTCTCAGCCGGCGAGCAGCCCATACCAAAGCGCAGCAAGTTTTCTCAAGCAGTGAGTATCGGGTCTCACAGTCGGTAAACTTTTTGCTAAGGTAATAAATGGCATGCTCTTTTCGGCCAGACTCGTCATGCTGCCCCAGCACACACCCCATTGCGTTGTCAAGCACTGTCAGGTAAAGTATCAAAGGTCTCCCTTCAACTGGTGGCATAAGGATGGGTGGTTCTTGGAGATATTCTTTGATCCTGTCAAAAGCAGCCTGGCATTCATCATTCCAACGTACTACCTGATCTTTCTTCAGCAGCTTGAAGATTGGTTCACAGGTAGCAGTTAAATGTGAGATGAACCGAGCAATGTAATTCAGACGTCCTAGAAAGCCTCTGACTTCCTTCTCTGTCTTGGGAACTGGCATCTCTTGAATGGCTTTGACCTTAGCAGGGTCCACTTGAATTCCTTTGTCACTCACCACGAAGCCTAGCAATTTTCCCGATCTTACCCCGAAGGTGCACTTGTTCGGGTTCAATCTTAGCTTGTACAATTTCAACCGGTCAAACAACTTCTGCAGATGAACTAGATGCTCTTCCTCAGTTTGGGACCTAGCGATCATGTCGTCCACATACACTTCGATCTCATGATGGATCATATCATGAAATAAGGTAACCATGGCACGTTGGTAGGTTGCCCCAGCATTCTTTAACCCGAACGGCATGACCTTGTAACAGAAGGTGCCCCACTGAGTAACAAAGGTAGTCTTTTCCATGTCTTCAGGTGCCATCTTGATCTGATTGTAGCCTGAAAAACCATCCATGAAAGAGAACACTTTATGCTGAGCTGTATTATCAACAAGGACATCAATGTGGGGTAGAGGGAAGTCATCCTTGGGGCTGGCCCTGTTCAGATCCCTGTAATCAACACACATCCTGACCTTGCCGTCCTTCTTAGGCACCGGCACCACATTAGCAACCCACTGAGGGTAAGAAGTCACTGCAAGAAACCCGGCATCAAACTGCTTCATAACTTCGGCTTTAATCTTCTCAGACATCTCTGGACGCATCCGACGAACCTTTTGCTTAACCGGAGGGAAATCTTCTTTAGTTGGTAAATGATGGACCACAATGTCGGTATCTAATCCGGGCATATCTTCGTAGGACCAGGCAAAGATTTCTTTATAATCCCGCAGCATCTGAGTCAACCGTTGCTTCACGCTGAGTTCTAGGTTGGCACCAATCTTCACCTCTTTCTTGTCTTCCTCCGTACCCAAGTTTATCATTTCCACTGGCTCTTCATGGGGTTGAATTGCCCTCTCTTCCTGTTGTAACAGTCTTGCAAGTTCACCAGGCACTTCGCAATCATCTTCACCTTCGTCGGCGGCTAAGTTGATCGGATTTTCGAAGTCATAACTGGCAGTAGCAGAGTCGTTACCAGTGAGATCCAGAGTGGATTGAAACCTGTACGAGTGAGTGTGTGTGTAAATACAGCTGTTTTGCAATATGTAAAGAAAGGAAAGAAAAGGAACGCAAAATTTGAATTGTGAAAAACGTCCAATGCTTTTATTCATGATATATGATGGTGACAAACAAAAGCCCTCATAAATAAAACCACGGTGCCCCGGGTAAGACACCGGGCCATATAGTCTCAAATTATTGTTTATTACAAATCAAAAACAAAGAAACTCATTACTGGGAGACAAAAGTTATTGGAGTAAAATCTTTAGCAGTCCAATTGGTCAATCCACCGTCGGCCGTTGGGTAGATCCAGCTATCGAACTCTGACTCTCCCACTTCATCTTCCTCTCCAATAGCATTCACTCCATGCTGAGTGATGAGCAACGGAGGTCTTCCAATTCTTGCCTTGCGCACCGCTTTCTGAGCTTCCGTGGTGAAACCCAGCCCAAACTTGTTAGTCTTAGGAGTAAGATCAGGGAGCTTGCCCCAGTTCGCACATTCGCCTTTTTCGATCACAGCCCGGGCGTCCTTTAAGGAGGCCATCTTCATAGGAGAAACCTCTTCATCTTCTGCTGTTGCCAAGGTTGGTGGTACCTCCTCAAAATGTTGAAAGGGGGTTTCAATGAACTCCCCATCCATTTCCACGTATCTGAAAGAGTTGAGGTGGCTGACCATGTATTCCTCCTCCCCTTGCACTGTTACGATCCTCCCCCTGACCGGGTACTTGAGCTTCTGATGCAATGTGGAGGTCACCGCTCCAGCCTTGTGGATCCATGGGCGACCCAGCAAACAAGAATAGGACGGATGGATGTCCATCACATAAAATTTTGAATCAAATACTTGTGACCCAACCCTGATTGGGATGTCCACTTCACCATGCACCATTCTTTTGGACCCGTCAAAGGCCCGGACAACAATGCTACTTGGTTTGAGCTCTAGACCCTCACAATCCAGCCTATCCAGAGCCTTCTTGGGCAGCACATTTAATGAAGAACCTGTGTCAACCAGCACATGAGCAAGAGTAGTGCCCCTGCATTCAATGGAGACATGCAGGGCATCATTATGGTTTTTCCCCTTTGCTGTCAGATCGGCATCAGAGAAACCCAGGCCATTATCAGCAGTTAGGTTGGCCACACAATCGGTGAACTGGTCAGCAGTCGTATCTTGGGGTACATGGGCAGTCTTTAAGAAAGCAATTAGAGCCTTTGCATGGGCCTCTGAACACAGCAGCAGTGACAACATGGAGATTTTAGAGGGGGTGTGCCCCAGCTGTTCCACAACATTGAAATCACTTTTCTTTATTATCTTGAGAATTTCTTCCATTTCCTGCTTGGAAGCCTCAACAATGGTCTTTGGTGCCTCCGTCCTGGCAGGCGCATCAGCAGCAGTTCCCTTGCCCCGAGTATCAGATGACTCAGCAGCAGGGGTGGATACTTGGTCAGAAGGAGAAACAGGCACTCTGGCAGGTGTGAAGATCAAAGGCCTATGAATTGCTGGAGGAGCAATGTCTGGCGAGAACAGTCTTCCACTACGAGTGACCTTAGCAGGCCCGGTGATGTTGGAGACACCAGTATCAACGTTGCACTCTTGTTTCACACCCAGAACATAAACATCCGCCCCATAGTGCCATGGGACAGCCTTATCAGATTTGTAGGGTATAGGCCCCGGAACAGTAATGGTGATGGGAACATTCTTGTGAACTGACAAAACTTGTATAGGCTTCTTTGAAGGAGCCTCGGAATAGTTGTTGAAGATGGTAACGATTGACACTTCTTCAACAGGAGCAGCAGGAACAACAGTCTTTTCAAACAAAATCTCTCTATTATCTATCAGGTTTTGGATGCCTGACTTCAACAGAGAACAACCAACAGGGGAAGCAACACATAGAGGGCAACTTTCGCTACATCCCGGAAATAAACCGGCTAGCAACAGATTCCTCTTAACCATCAGCAACGGAGTAGCAACATCATCCACCGAAGCTACATACAAATTCTCCTCAACAGCGTTCACTCCATGCTGGGGCAAGGGAGCATTTACAACATTTGGCCCCTCGGGCGCCTCAAACTGTATCTCCTTTGCATCAATGAGGTCTTGAACCTTATTTCTTAGGGCCCAACAGTCATCTGTGTTATGCCCCGGGCTATCAGAGTGATAAGCACAACGAGCATTTGGATTGAACTTGGGAGATGCAGTGTTGGGAAACTTTGGAGCCTCCTTGACAGTCACTAAATTGGTGGATAGCAACTGTGGCAGGATTTGTGATAAGGTCATGCTTAACCGGGTAAACTCCCTCCGGGGTCTTTCAAACTTCTGAGGATTAGTTGGCCGAGGAGCGGCAGCAGGTTTGGCAATCATTACCGCACTGACAGATTGGCGGTGTTCAGGTCGCTCTGTTCTCCGGGAGCTATATACAGCACTAGCCTCCTTTTTGAAGGGCTTCTTCTCAGTACTGGAGGAGGCAACTTTCTGTATCTTCCCCGATTTTATACCGGCCTCAATCCTTTCACCAGTCAGGATTAGATCGGTAAACCCAGCAGAGGAATTACCAATGAGATGATTGAAAAATGGACCAGACAGGGTCCCCAAGAACATATCTACCAGCTCCCGATCCGTCAATGGTGGCTGCACCCTGCCAGCCAGGTCTCTCCATTTCTGAGCATATTCCTTAAAACCTTCACCCGACCCTAGCGACATACCCTGGAGTTGGGTACGCGTAGGAGCGAGGTCGGCATTATACTGATACTGCTTGTAAAAAGCAGTGGCCAGATCCTCCCAGTTACGAATGCTGATTCCATCTAGCTGATAGAACCAATCGAGGTGAGTCCCTGAAAGACTCTCCTGGAAGAAGTGGATCCAAAGGTTCTTGTCTGCTGTGTAAGGCTGGATCTTCCTTACATAAGAACGGAGGTGCATCTTAGGACAAGAAGCCCCATCATACTTCACGAAGGCGGGTGTTTTGAACTTGTGTGGGATCACCACCCCAGTAGATAGCCCCAAGTCTCCGAAATCCAATCCAGGTACCCGTTGAACTTCCACAGCCTTTAATCTGTCTTCCAGCTGTTTGTACCGGTCTTCAGCAGGAGGGTACTGGTCGTCATTGAAGTCTGTTTCAGTATCAGAGCCCACAGGAGTAGTGACCTCCCTTTCATGATGACTACCTTCCGTCACAGATGGAGGAGTCCTTTCAGCTTCAACAACCAAAGTGTTCCCGAGTCTGCGCCCAGTGTTAAATAGCACAGTCCTCCTCTTCTTCTTAGTCTTCTTCAACAGCATGGTCTTTAACTCTTGTTGACCCTGAGACAAGCCCTTGATCAGCTCCTGAAATTGGGCGTTTTGCGCCTGAAACTGGGCGTTCTGCGCCTGAAGAGCCTTGATAGCCGCATCGGTTGATGATTCAGGAGGATTCATGATGCTGAAATAAACAGCGAAGAACGGTAAACAACCCGAAAAGAAGAGTATTTATGATGCACATGATGAATGATATGCGTTTATGCAATGCATTCAAGAGTTCGAAAATTCAAATTTGTTGTAGACCAAAAGGAGCACACTTTATTATTAAGAAAATCATTGTTTTAATACATCAAAGCCTCATGGGCAAAAGTACAAAAAGATCAAGTCACATCCAAAATATGTTGCGCATCTTCTCTGGAGCTATGTAAGTGTTGAGATTCCTTTCCTCGTGCAACAGGCGAGTGAGCTCCAAAACCTTCTTTTCACTGGCATGCAAACTAGTCTCAAGAGAATTCCTCTCTTCTTTAAGCTGGATCCAACTCTTCTGCATCTCTTCCCAGGATGTGGGCATATCAGGGTGCTGAATAACATGAGACACCTCTCCTTCCAAGGCAGGCTCTTTGATTACTGGAAGCATGTGAGGATAAGGCATTACCAACTTCTGAGAGCGGGCTCGTACCCATTTGAGGTAAGGCTCCAAAGGGATGGAGTTCCTGTGCCCTAGTGTCTTGCTGTCTATCCTACTAGGCATCCTCCAAGCTCTGATAAATCTCTGGCGAAGTCCTTGAGTATCGTTGTCGAAGTCAAAAACTATGTCAGGTATCAACATGTCATGAGGACCATCCCTCCGAGCATAACCAAATTGTCTCCAAGCCAGGCATGGACTATAAGTAATACCCCCTCTGATTCCAAGTAAAGGAACATTAGGATATTCCCCGCAACGATCAATGATAGTGACATCTTCTCTGGACCTAGGGCACCAATGTATATCTGCATGTGTAAGAGTCATCAACCGTTGTGACCATCTCAAACCCCGCTCGTTCTTCAGGACTGATTGTGGAAGGTGCGAAATAAACCACTTTCCCAGGAGAGGAGTGCAACACATAAGGACACCTCTTTTTCTCATGGTTCGAGTGTAACATGAGTGAAGGAGGTCCCCTAGCAACGTAGGTATAGGATTCCTGGACATAAAGATCTGGACAGCACTGATATCAATGAGCTGATCTGGGTTAGGGAACAACACCAAACCATAAACAAGGAGAGCCACAACCTCTTCAAAAGCTTGTAAGTCAAGGGAGTTCCAACAATCATAGGCCTTTTCAAACAGAAACCTGGCTAAGAACCCTTTGATACCACTTCTAACTTCCCAATGTCCCTTGAGGTCAGATAACTGTAGGTGCAAGGCTTTAGCAATCTCTTCAAGTTTAGGTTCCTTTTCTGTACCGTTGAAGGGTAGCTGATCAAGGATAGGGATCTTCAGGAGTCGGGAGAACTCCTCCAATGTAGGTACCAACTGATAGTCCAAGAAAGTGAAACAGTGATGCAGAGGGTCAAAGAATTGGAACAGGACCTTTATCATATCTTCCTCAATGTTGGTGTTGACCAAGCTGATGAGGCTTCCATGCCTTTCACTGAATGAAGAGTTCTCGGGAATCCTGGATATAAGTTCCTTAAGCTGAGGAGAGATCCTTACAAGACTGATTGGAATTGTCTTTCTACGAACAGTTTCCATGTCCTACAAAACAAGAACAAAGATGAAAATTCGAACCCCTGAAATGGTTAGTTAATGCATATGATGCTGGATGATGTCATGATGCTATGATTAAACACAGATATTTACAAAGACAAACATGTAAGGCACACAAGGCACACAAGACAGGCCCTTAAGGTTTAAGGCCAGCATGGGGTCTGGGTAATACCCTCTTGAAGTTGGTGGGTTCAACCTGTCCTAATCAAAGTAACCGGGTTCTAAGGTTCCCCATATCACGGGATTACTTTCATTGTTCATCGTTTCGATTTAGCCACTGAACTGGCGACCGAAATATTCCAGGAAAGCAACCCTCAATTGAGTGTAGTATCGAGTATCAACCAACCTCGGACTGCACCAAAGTCAGTTATCTCACTACCCTAAAGAGGCCAAGATGGTTCAATTAAGGTTCCTAAGGTCTGTTGATGCTTCATGACACCACATGGAGGCCCCGTACTCTCCTTGACTGACTCAAGGGTTACCGGTACACACCAAAATGCCACATCAACGTAGCAGACTGCTTCAACCATGTCGGTATACCCCGCACAGTTCCCTCACAGCCTTGTTGCTACTTTCTAAAAAGGTATCCCCCAGATCCGGGTTAGGATCTATAGAACTCCCAAGTAACCCACAATTTTAAAGCATACAAGGAAAGCAATTGAAAACACAATGATCTTAGTCCTAAGGTACACCTCACTTTAAGTTTTGTTCCCCAGCAGAGTCGCCAGTTCTGTGATCGGTGGATCTGGAACTGACTGTTTTAAAGCTGGTTCGCGAAATGTCGCGGAAGCAAGAGTCGCCACCGTCTTTTATTTTCTCCGATAGGAAAGGACAAAAGCACAGAAAAATTCCTTTAAAGAGATTGCTCTCGGTTCGGGAGGTAGGTTATAGAAAGGGAAGGTATTAGCACCCTTTCTATCCATGGTTATCCATGGGCTCTTAGATACTTGCTCATTGTGTTTTCAAAATTGTTTATTTGCTTTTCAATGTGGGTTTTAAAAGTTTCTTTGAAAAATTTCAATTCGACTCATACGTCAGAGTGTTTGAAAAATTTGCTTTGAGAGCTTTTGAAAAGTGTTGGTGTGAAAAGTCTTTGAATTTTTGTTTTGAAGAGAGCAAGTATCTACGAGAACCTACCTACCCTAAGGAATTCGTCTGTGTAAATGTCCTTTAAAGTAGTGCCATCCCACCATTGAGAGGTAGGTAGCACCACCGTTGGAGGTGTTCGGGTCAATTCGAGTTTTAGAGATGTGGTGGTCACCAGAGCAACAGTAGGATACCCCAGAAGCTACCCTTATGCCATTGATCCTTTATTTTCCGAGGCAACCGTTTCGAGGCAACTGGATCATGTCATGTACATAAGGACTTACTAGAATGTCCTATACTCGACGACCACCTTTCGAAAGGCAACAGTGAGGCATACCCTAGGGGTGGTGTGTGCGAATTGTGTGTCATTTTCAGTTCATTATTTGTCTTGTCATGCAATGGTGATCTAACGATTCAATTTTATTTTCGGGCATTCATTCTTTCATGCATATTTATTAACAATTATATTTGCGAGAAAATAAATCTAACTATTACAACAGGCGCGGGTCCACATCGCCAAAAAAAACCGAACCCGATTTGACTGAAAATAAATAAAGCGAATAAAATAAAAAGCGAGAAATAAATCTAAACTTATTACAAGGCTTTGGGGCATATACAGAGGTATTTAAACAATGTAAAATAAATGCGCGAAATAAAGACTAAACAAAATTAGGGCGTTGGACCCTTTTACAAATAATTAAAATTAATCAAGGAAATTAAAAATTAAATGAAAAATAATGTTTTTGTGTTTTTTAGGTTTAAAAGAAAAAAAGAAAAGTTAATTAAAATTAAAATCCTAGTTCTATCATTTTTTAAGTTTATTATGAAAAAAGATTTAATTTCCAACTTAATTAAATTCTAAACTAATTTATGTACAATTTTTGATTTATAGAAAATAAATAATAGATAATAATATTGTGAGGAAAAAAAGGAAAAAAAATTAAAAAGGATATAAAAATTAATAATTAACCTAATTCTACATTTTTGGATTTTTATTGTGAAAAAAAGAATTAAAATGAATATTAAAACCTAATTAAACTAAATGAATTACATTTTAATTTATTTATAAAAAGAATCAAAATTAATTATATATTTTTTTTTGTCCTTTCTGTATTTTTTTAATGTTTTTTATATTTTTGTAAGAATGGTTAATTAAATAAAACAATAAAACATAACAATTGAAATAATAAATAAAAAGATAAAAAATAAAAAAAAATAATCAAAGTATGCAAACCAGGATGGGGGAACCCCAATTTGGAGGGTGTTAATTAGAAAGGCCTGGCCCATTTTTTGTGAGAATTTGTTGACTTTCTGGATTGTGTGTGACATGTTTGACTGGATGTATGATGCACTCTTCATCTTGGCCATGGATCTGAGGCCCTGGGACACGTGGATGAGTTGATTCTGCAGTGCATGGTGAGTCCTTATATGAGCGCTGCATGGAACCTTGAAATGAAAAATAACATGAGAAATTGCAAGACCTGGGACTTGAACCCAGGTCATTGTGGTCACATGCGCGTGTCTTAGCCAGCTGAGCCATTTGAATTCATTTAACATAATATAGTTAATAAAATATATAAAAGAAAATGGTTAATGCTTAGTTAAACGCGCGCAAATTTAAACTGCCCAGTCTCCGTGTGACACGCCATCATCCCTTCCAATTTCCTGAAACATAAACAAAATAAAGCAACGGTTTTGAAACGTTGCATTAGGTAAGCTACGAAGAAATAGCGAATAGAGCTGTGGGCATCAGAAATTAATCGCGAGGGTCAAGATGTTTTCGTCTTGAGGCACTGAATTCAACCATGGTGCTTCTGAGTTCTAATTTTTCTTATACTCAAAATCCCCAATTTAAGAACACTGGAACCCTAGAATTCGAAAATGGCAATTTCTTATTCATGGCACAAAAATGAAATTAAATGCAAGGGTCAGCTCAGAAACTTCATTGTGAGTATGAATATGTAATTAAAAATGCAAAAGGATGCTTAGAATCAAGAACACGAATTCAAGAATTTTGCTGTACAGTTTCACTTGTAGAGATCAGTTCAAGGAGCTTTGATTGAGGTTATGAATTGGGACACGTTCAAAATTGTCTCAGGAAGCTATTGGTACAAAAATTTTGGCTTCAAAAGATCTCTAGCTTTGAAATCAGTTTTGCCTTTTATGTCCAAATTTTCAAATTGTCAAATGGCCTTTGAACGAGTTTCTTGCTGCACTAGGGTTAGGGTTTGACTCAATGATCATTATGGAATTGAATAGGCTTGATAACTCTCCTTAATTCATGCTTGTTAGAGAATTGGCCTTAGGGTTTGTCCATTAACCATTTTTTCCTAATTTCTAGCCAAAACCTAGACCTAGTGTGTAAATGAACCTTGGCCTGATTTTTGAGTTGGTTCATGATACATAGAACTTGTCCAAATTCATATGACACCATTTCATTGATTTTTAAATTTTATTTGAATTTTCAATGAATTAAAATGAATTAAATCATCAAAAATTAAATAAAATAAAAAAGTCAACATTTGATCTTGAAATCAACCATGGGCCACGTGTGTGGCATGACAAGGATGGACAAAGTGAGAAAAATGGGGCCCTTTTGTCAAAATTGGATTTTCAAGGATAGTTGACTTTTGCCATTTCACAAAAATTTCCCAACTTCTACAAGGCATAACTTGCTCAATTTTTAAGCTTTTCACATGTTCTTGGACATTTTGGAAAGGTCTTTGAGTCCTTTAACCAATGCCTTTGGTCCCATGTCATTTTGATTTACCAATCTCAAGTTATGGTCTTTGACTTAAAGTCCCTTTTTGTTGACTTTTGAAAATGACCTATAATGTTGAAATTGATAACTTTTTGTGAGAGCATTTCTTGGACTTGAAGTATGAAGATGAGTTGTAGGAAATGTCTTTCTCTTCAAAATGAGCTTTGGATGGAATTTTTCTGATAATCCATGTGAAAGTTATGCCTTGGTCAATTTCAGTTGACTTTTTCAGCTGTCCAAATATAGCAACTTTTGCATCTTTGATGATTTCTGAGCCAAATTTTGAGAATCATGATCAAGCATTGATCAAATGATGTTTGTGACTTCAAAATGATATGTTGACCAAAAATTTGAACTTTTGACTGCCAAATGACCATTTTGCCCCTACAGTTGACTGTAGTGCAATTTAGGGTTTTGACTGTGCAACCTTGAGCTGAATGCCTTGAAACTTGATATGAGGATGCTTGACCATGTTTGTAAGCATATGAGACTTGATTGAGCCTTTGAAAAGTTCATTTGCCTGACCAGAACTCAAACCCTAGTTTTGACTGTATGGGAGACTGTTGCACTGCACAACCCTTGGGGAATTTTGTAGCTTGGCTTGGCAATTTCTTGAGGAATATGGGAGGGCAAATTTTGGGGTATAACACGGGGTCTAGGGTCTAGTGTCTAGGGTTTTAGGGGTTTGGGTTTAGGGTTTATTGTTTAGGGTCTAGGGTCTACGGTTTAGGGTTTAGGGTCTAGGGTCTAGGGTCTAGGGTTTTAGGGGTTAGGGTTTTAGGGTTTTAGGGTTTTAGGGGTTTAGGGTTTTAGGGTTTTGGGTTTTAGGGTTTAGTGTTTAGGGTTTAGGGTTTAGGGGTTTAGGGGTTTAGGTTTAGGGTTTAGGGTTTATGGTTTAGGGTTTAGGATTTAGGGTTTAGGGTCTAGGGCCTAGGGTTTAGGGTTTAGGGTCTAGGGGTTAGGGTCTAAGGTCTAGGGTCTAGGGTTTTAGGGGTTAGGGTTTAAGGATTTCGGGGTTTTAGGGTTTTAGGGTTTTGGGTTTTAGGGTTTAGGGTTTAGGGTTTAAGGTATAGGGTTTATGGGTTTAGGGTTTAGGATTTAGGGGTTAGGGTTTAGGGTTTAGGGTTATGGGGTTAGGGGTTAGGGGGTAGGGGGTAGGGGTTTAGGATTTAGGGGTTAGGGTTTAGGGTTTAGGGTTTAGTGTTTTTTATGGTTTAGGGTTTTTTTAGGGTTTAGGGTTTAAGGTTTAGGGGTTAGGGTCTAGGGTCTAGGATCTAGGGTATTGGGTTTTAGGGTTTCGGGGTCTAGGGTCTAGTGTCTAGGGTTTTAGGGGTTTGGGTTTAGGGTTTATTGTTTAGGGTCTAGGGTCTACGGTTTAGGGTTTAGGGTCTAGGGTCTAGGGTCTAGGGTTTTAGGGGTTAAGGTTTTAGGGTTTTAGGGTTTTAGGGGTTTAGGGTTTTAGGGTTTTGGGTTTTAGGGTTTAGTGTTTAGGGTTTAAGGTTTAGGGGTTTAGGGGTTTAGGTTTAGGGTTTATGGTTTATGGTTTAGGGTTTAGGATTTAGGGTTTAGGGTTTATGGTTATGGGTTAGGGGTTTAGGGGTTAGGGTTTAGGGGTTTAGGGTTTAGGGGTTAGGGTTAAGGGTTAGGCGTTATGGGTTAGGTTTAGGGTTTAGGGTTTAGAGTTTAAGGTTAGGGGTTTAGGGGTTTACGAGTTTAGTGGTTAGGGGTTAGGGTTTAGGATTTAGGGTTTACGATTTACGGTTTACGGTTTAGGGTTATGGGTTAGGGGGTTAGGGGTTTAGGGGTTAGGGGTTAGGGTTTAGGGTTTAGATTTTAGGGTTTAGGGTTTAGTGTTTTTTTAGGGTCTAGGGTTTTAAGGGTTTAATGTTTAGGGTTTCGTGGTTTAGGGGTTTAGGGGTTAGGGGTTTAGGGTTTAGGGTTTAGGGTTTATGGGTTAGGGGTTTAGGGGTTAGGGGTTTAAGGGTTTAGGGTTTAGGGGTTTAGGGTTTAGGGGTTAGGGGTTAGGAGTTGCGGGTTAGGTTTAGGGTTTAGGGTTAGGGTTTAGGGTTATGGGTGTAGGGGTTTAGAGATTTAGGGGTTAGGGGTAAGGGTTTAGGGTTTAGGGTTATGGGTTAGGGGGTTAGGGGGTTAGGGGTTAAGGGGTTAGGGTTTAGGGTTTAGGGTTTAGTGTTTTTTTAGGGTTTAGGGTTTTTTTAGGGTTTAGGGTTTAAGGTTTAAGGTTTAGGGTTTAGGGGTTTAGGGGTTAGGGTCTAAGGTCTAGGGTCTAGGGTATTGGGTTTTAGGGTTTCGGGGTCTAGGGTCTAGTGTCTAGGGTTTTAGGGGTTTGGGTTTAGGGTTTAGTGTTTAGGGTCTAAGGTTTAGGGTCTAGGGTCTAGGGTTTTAGGGGTTAGGGTTTTAGGGTTTTAGGGGTTTAGGGTTTTAGGGTTTTGGGTTTTAGGTTTAGGGTTTAGGGTTTAGGGTTTAGGGGTTTCGGGTTTAGGGGTTAAGGCTTAGGGTTTATGGTTTAGGGTTTAGGGTTTAGGGTTTAGGGTTTAGGGCTTAGGGCCTAGGGTTTAGGGTTTAGGGTATAGGGTTTAGAGTCTAGGGTCTAGGGTCTAGGGTTTTAGGGGTTAGGGTTTTAGGATTTTGGGGTTTTAGGGTTTTAGGGTTTAGGATTTCGGGGTTAGGGTTTAGGATTTTGGATCTAGGGTTTATGGTTTAGGGTTTAGGGATTAGGGTTACGGGTTATGGGTTAGGGGTTTAGGGGTTAGGGTTTAGGGGCTTAGGGGTTTAGGGTTTAGGGGTTAGGGTTAAGGGGTTAGGGGTTAGCGGTTAGAGGTTAGGTTTAGGGTTTAGGGTTTAGGGTTTAAGGTTAGGGGTTTAGTGGTTAGGGGTTAGGGTTTAGGATTTATGGTTTAGGGTTTACGATTTACGGTTTACGGTTTAGGGTTATGGGTTAGGGGGTTATGGGTTAGGGGTTTAGGGGTTAAGGTTTAGGGTTTAGGTTTTAGGGTTTAGGGTTTAGTGTTTTTTAGGGTCTAGGGTTTTAGGGGTTTAATGTTTACGGTTTAGTGGTTTAAATGTTTATGGGTTAGGGGTTTAGGGTTTAGGGTTTAGGGTTTAGCGTTTATGGGTTAGGGGTTAGGGGTTTAGGGGTTTAGGGTTTAGGGGTTTAGGGTTTAGAGTTTAGGGGTTAGAGGTTTGGAGTTGCAGGTTAGGTTTAGGGTTTAGGGTTAGAGTTTAGGGTTATGGGTATAGGGGTTTAGGGATTTAGGGGTAAGGGTTTAGGGTTTAGGATTTAGGGTTTAGGGTTAGGGGTTAGGGGGTAGGGGTTTAGGGGTTAGGGTTTAGGGTTTAGGGTTTAGTGTTTTTTAGGGTTTAGGGTCTAGGGTATTGGGTTTTAGGGTTTAGGGGTTAGGGTCTAGGGTCTAGGGTCTAGGGTATTGGGTTTTAGGGTTTCGGGGTCTAGGGTCTAGTGT
>OX451737.1:89914149-89916649 GCA_948472305.1 Vicia faba | reverse complement strand
TTAGGGTTTAAGGTTTAGGGGTTTAGGGGTTTAGGTTTAGGGTTTATGGTTTATGGTTTAGGGTTTAGGATTTAGGGTTTAGGGTTTATGGTTATGGGTTAGGGGTTTAGGGGTTAGGGTTTAGGGGTTTAGGGTTTAGGGGTTAGGGTTAAGGGTTAGGCGTTATGGGTTAGGTTTAGGGTTTAGGGTTTAGAGTTTAAGGTTAGGGGTTTAGGGGTTTACGAGTTTAGTGGTTAGGGGTTAGGGTTTAGGATTTAGGGTTTACGATTTACGGTTTACGGTTTAGGGTTATGGGTTAGGGGGTTAGGGGTTTAGGGGTTAGGGGTTAGGGTTTAGGGTTTAGATTTTAGGGTTTAGGGTTTAGTGTTTTTTTAGGGTCTAGGGTTTTAAGGGTTTAATGTTTAGGGTTTCGTGGTTTAGGGGTTTAGGGGTTAGGGGTTTAGGGTTTAGGGTTTAGGGTTTATGGGTTAGGGGTTTAGGGGTTAGGGGTTTAAGGGTTTAGGGTTTAGGGGTTTAGGGTTTAGGGGTTAGGGGTTAGGAGTTGCGGGTTAGGTTTAGGGTTTAGGGTTAGGGTTTAGGGTTATGGGTGTAGGGGTTTAGAGATTTAGGGGTTAGGGGTAAGGGTTTAGGGTTTAGGGTTATGGGTTAGGGGGTTATGGGTTAAGGGGTTAGGGTTTAGGGTTTAGTGTTTTTTTAGGGTTTAGGGTTTTTTTAGGGTTTAGGGTTTAAGGTTTAAGGTTTAGGGTTTAGGGTTTAGGGTCTAGGGTCTAGGGTCTAGGGTTTTAGGGGTTAGGGTTTTAGGGTTTTAGGGTTTTAGGGGTTTAGGGTTTTAGGGTTTTGGGTTTTAGGGTTTAGTGTTTAGGGTTTAGGGTTTAGGGGTTTAGGGGTTTAGGTTTAGGGTTTAGGGTTTATGGTTTAGGGTTTAGGATTTAGGGTTTAGGGTCTAGGGCCTAGGGTTTAGGGTTTAGGGTCTAGGGGTTAGGGTCTAAGGTCTAGGGTCTAGGGTTTTAGGGGTTAGGGTTTAAGGATTTCGGGGTTTTAGGGTTTTAGGGTTTTGGGTTTTAGGGTTTAGGGTTTAGGGTTTAAGGTATAGGGTTTATGGGTTTAGGGTTTAGGATTTAGGGCTTAGGGTTTAGGGTTTAGGGTTATGGGGTTAGGGGTTAGGGGGTAGGGGGTAGGGGTTTAGGATTTAGGGGTTAGGGTTTAGGGTTTAGGGTTTAGTGTTTTTTATGGTTTAGGGTTTTTTTAGGGTTTAGGGTTTAAGGTTTAGGGGTTAGGGTCTAGGGTCTAGGATCTAGGGTATTGGGTTTTAGGGTTTCGGGGTCTAGGGTCTAGTGTCTAGGGTTTTAGGGGTTTGGGTTTAGGGTTTATTGTTTAGGGTCTAGGGTCTACGGTTTAGGGTTTAGGGTCTAGGGTCTAGGGTCTAGGGTTTTAGGGGTTAAGGTTTTAGGGTTTTAGGGTTTTAGGGGTTTAGGGTTTTAGGGTTTTGGGTTTTAGGGTTTAGTGTTTAGGGTTTAAGGTTTAGGGGTTTAGGGGTTTAGGTTTAGGGTTTATGGTTTATGGTTTAGGGTTTAGGATTTAGGGTTTAGGGTTTATGGTTATGGGTTAGGGGTTTAGGGGTTAGGGTTTAGGGGTTTAGGGTTTAGGGGTTAGGGTTAAGGGTTAGGCGTTATGGGTTAGGTTTAGGGTTTAGGGTTTAGAGTTTAAGGTTAGGGGTTTAGGGGTTTACGAGTTTAGTGGTTAGGGGTTAGGGTTTAGGATTTAGGGTTTACGATTTACGGTTTACGGTTTAGGGTTATGGGTTAGGGGGTTAGGGGTTTAGGGGTTAGGGGTTAGGGTTTAGGGTTTAGATTTTAGGGTTTAGGGTTTAGTGTTTTTTTAGGGTCTAGGGTTTTAAGGGTTTAATGTTTAGGGTTTCGTGGTTTAGGGGTTTAGGGGTTAGGGGTTTAGGGTTTAGGGTTTAGGGTTTATGGGTTAGGGGTTTAGGGGTTAGGGGTTTAAGGGTTTAGGGTTTAGGGGTTTAGGGTTTAGGGGTTAGGGGTTAGGAGTTGCGGGTTAGGTTTAGGGTTTAGGGTTAGGGTTTAGGGTTATGGGTGTAGGGGTTTAGAGATTTAGGGGTTAGGGGTAAGGGTTTAGGGTTTAGGGTTATGGGTTAGGGGGTTAGGGGTTAAGGGGTTAGGGTTTAGGGTTTAGGGTTTAGTGTTTTTTTAGGGTTTAGGGTTTTTTTAGGGTTTAGGGTTTAAGGTTTAAGGTTTAGGGTTTAGGGGTTTAGGGGTTAGGGTCTAAGGTCTAGGGTCTAGGGTATTGGGTTTTAGGGTTTCGGGGTCTAGGGTCTAGTGTCTAGGGTTTTAGGGGTTTGGGTTTAGGGTTTAGTGTTTAGGGTCTAAGGTTTAGGGTCTAGGGTCTAGGGTTTTAGGGGTTAGGGTTTTAGGGTTTTAGGGGTTTAGGGTTTTAGGGTTTTGGGTTTTAGGGTTTAGGGTTTAGGGTTTAGGGTTTAGGG
>OX451737.1:89894149-89911649 GCA_948472305.1 Vicia faba | reverse complement strand
GGGTTATGGGTTAGGGGGTTAGGGGTTATGTGGTAGGGGTTAAGGGGTTAGGGTTTAGGGTTAAGGGGTTAGGGTTTAGGGTCTAGGGTTTAGGGTTTAGGGTTTATGGTCTAGGGTCTAGGGTCTAGGGTTTTAGGGTCTGAGGTCTTAGGGGTTAGGGTTTTAGGGTTTTGGGGTTTTAGGGGTTCAGGGGTTTAGGGTTTAGTATTAAGGGTTTAGGGGTTTAGCGGTTAGGGGTTTAGGGTTTAGGGTTTAAGGTTTAGTGTTTAGGGTTAGGGGTTTAGGGGCTTAGGGGTTTAGGGGTTAGGGTTAAGGATTAAGGGGTTAGGGTTAGGTTTAGAGTTTAGGGTTTAGGGTTAGGGGTTTAGGGGTTAAGGGTTAGGGTTTAGGGTTTAGGGTTTAAGGTTTAGGGTTAAGGGATAGGGGTTTAGGGGTTAGGGGTTATGGTTTAGGATTTAGGGTTTAGGGTTTAGAGATATGGGTTAGGGGTTTAGGGGTTAGGGTTTAGGGGTTTCAGGTTTAGGGGTTTAGGATTTACGATTTAGGGGTTAGGGTTAACGGGTTAGGGGTTATGGGTTAGGTTTAGGGTTTAGGGTTTAAGGTTAGGGGTTTTGGGGTTTTAGGGTTAGGGGTTAGGGTTTAGGGTTTATGGTTTAGGGTTATGGGTTAGGGGGTTAGAGGTTAGGGGTTAGGGGTTAGGGTTTAGGGTTTAGGTTTTAGGGTTTAGTGTTTTTTTAGGGTTTAGGATTATTTTAGGGTTTAGGGTTTAGGGTTTAGGGTTTAGGGTTTAGGGTTTGGGGGTTTAGGGGTTTAGGGGTTAGGGTCTAGGGTCTAGTGTCTAGGGTTTAGGGTTTAGGGTTTAGTGTCTAGGGTCTAGTGTCTAGGGTCTAGTGTCTAGGGTCTAGAGTTTTAGGGGTTTGGGTATAGGGTTTAGGGTCTAGGGTTTATGGTCTAGGGTTTTAGGGGTTAGGGTTTTAGGGTTTTAGGGGTTTTGGGTTTTAGGGTTTTGGGTTTTAGGGTTTAGGGGTTTAGGGTTTAGTGTTTAGGGTTTAGGATTTAGGGGTTTAGGGTTTATGGGTTAAGGTTTAGGGTTTATGGTTTATGGTTTAGGGTTTAGGGTTTAGGGTTTAGTGTCTAGGGCCTAGGGTTTAGGGTTTAGGGTCTAGGGTTTAGGGTCTAGGGTCTAGGGTTTTAGGGGTTAGGGTTTAAGGTATAGGGTTTAGGGGTTTAGGGTTTAGGATTTCGGGGTTAGGGTTTAGGATTTTGGATTTAGGGTTTATGGTTTAGGGTTTAGGGATTAGGGTTACGGGTTATGGGTTAGGGGTTTAGGGGTTAGGGTTTAGGGGCTTAGGGGTTTAGGGTTTAGGGGTTAGGGTTAAGGGGTTAGGGGTTAGCGGTTAGGGGTTAGGTTTAGGGTTTAGGGTTTAGGGTTTAAGGTTAGGGGTTTAGTGGTTAGGGGTTAGGGTTTAGGATTTATGGTTTAGGGTTTACGATTTACGGTTTACGGTTTAGGGTTATGGGTTAGGGGGTTATGGGTTAGGGGTTTAGGGGTTAAGGTTTAGGGTTTAGGTTTTAGGGTTTAGGGTTTAGTGTTTTTTAGGGTCTAGGGTTTTAGGGGTTTAATGTTTACGGTTTAGTGGTTTAAAGGTTTATGGGTTAGGGGTTTAGGGTTTAGGGTTTAGGGTTTAGCGTTTATGGGTTAGGGGTTTAGGGGTTAGGGGTTTAGGGGTTTAGGGTTTAGGGGTTTAGGGTTTAGAGTTTAGGGGTTAGAGGTTAGGAGTTGCAGGTTAGGTTTAGGGTTTAGGGTTAGAGTTTAGGGTTATGGGTATAGGGGTTTAGGGATTTAGGGGTAAGGGTTTAGGGTTTAGGATTTAGGGTTTAGGGTTAGGGGTTAGGGGGTAGGGGTTTAGGGGTTATGGTTTAGGGTTTAGGATATAGTGTTTTTTAGGGTTTAGGGTCTAGGGTATTGGGTTTTAGGGTTTAGGGGTTAGGGTCTAGGGTCTAGGGTCTAGGGTATAGGGTTTTAGGGTTTCGGGGTCTAGGGTCTAGTGTCTAGGGTTTTAGGGGTTTGGGTTTAGGGTTTAGTGTTTAGGGTCTATGATTTAGGGTTTAGGGTCTAGGGTCTAGGGTTTTAGGGGTTAGGGTTTTAGGGTTTTAGGGGTTTAGAATTTTAGGGTTTTAGGGTTTTAGGGTTTAGGGGTTTAGGGTTTAGTGTTTAGGGTTTAGGGTTTAGGGGTTTAGGGTTTAGGGGTTAAGGTTTAGGGTTTATGGTTTATGGTTTAGGGTTTAGGGTTTAGGGTCTAGGGCCTAGGGTTTAGGGTTTAGGGTCTAGGGGTTAGGGTCTAGGGTTTTAGGGGTTATGGTTTAAGGATTTCAGGGTTTAAGGGTTTTAGGGTTTTGGGTTTTAGGGTTTAGGGTTTAGCGTTTAAGGTATAGGGTTTATGGGTTTAGGGTTTATGATTTAGGGGTTAGGGTTTAGGGTTTACGGTTTAGGGTTTAGGGGTTTGGGGTTTAGAGTTTAGGGTTTAGGGTTTAGGATTTAGGGTTTAGGGTTTAGGGGTTTAGGGTTTATGGTTTAGGGTTAGGGGTTTAAGGTTTGGGAGTTATTGGCTTAGTGGTTTAGGGGTTTATGGGTTTAGGGTTAGGGTTTAGGATTTAGGGTTTAGGGTTATGGGTTAGGGGGTTAGGGGTTAGGGGTTATGTGGTAGGGGTTTAGGGGTTAGGGGTTATGGTTTAGGGTCATGGGTTTAGGGTCTAGGGTTTATGGTCTAGGGTCTAGGGTCTAGGGTTTTAGGGTCTGAGGTCTTAGGGGTTTTGGGGTTTAGGGTTTTAGGGTTTTAGGGGTTTAGGGTTTAGGGTTATGGGTTAGGGGTTAAGGGGTTAGGGTTTAGGGTTTAGTGTTTTTTTAGGGTTTAGGGTTTTTTTAGGGTTTAGGGTTTAAGGTTAAGGGTTTAGGGTTTAGGGGTTTAGGGGTTGGGGTCTAGGGTCTAGGGTCTAGGGTATTGGGTTTTAGGGTTTCGGGGTCTAGGGTCTAGTGTCTAGGGTTTTAAGGGTTTGGATTTAGGGTTTAGTTTTTAGGGTCTAGGGTCTAAGGTTTATGGTCTAGGGTCTAGGGTTTTAGGGGTTAGGGTTTTAGGGTTTTAGGGGTTTAGGGTTTTAGGGTTTTGGATTTTAGGGTTTAGGGGTTTAAGGTTTAGGGTTTAGGGTTTAGGGGTTTAGGGTTTAGGGGTTAAGGCTTAGGGTTTATGGTTTAGGGTTTAGGGTTTAGGGTTTAGGGCCTAGGGTTTAGGGTTTATGGTATAGGGTTTAGGGTCTAGGGTCTAGGGTTTTAGGGGTTAGGGTTTAAGGATTTTGGGGTTTTAGGGTTTTAGGGTTTTGGGTTTTAGGGTTTAGGGGTTTAGGGTTTAGGGTTTAAGGTATAGGGTTTAGGATTTTGGATTTAGGGTTTAAGGTTTAGGGTTTAGGGATTAGGGTTACGGGTTATGGGTTAGGGGTTTAGGGGTTAGGGTTTAGGGGTTTATGGTTTAGGGGTTTAGGGTTTAGGGTTTAGGGTTAAGGGGTTAGGTTTAGGGTTTAGGGTTTAGGGTTTAAGGTTAGGGGTTTAGGGGTTTAGTGGTTAGGGGTTAGGGTTTAGGATTTATGGTTTAGGGTTTACGATTTACGGTTTACAGTTTACGGTTTAGGGTTATGGGTTAGGGGGTTAGGGGTTAGGGGTCTAGAGGTTAGGTTTTAGGGTTTAGGTTTTAGGGTTTAGGGTTTAGTGTTTTTTAGGGTATAGGGTTTTAGGGGTTTAATGTTTAGGGTTTAGTGGTTTAAAGGTTTAGGGGTTAGGGGTTTAGGATTTAGGGTTTAGGGTTTAGTGTTTATGGGTTAGGGGTTTAGGGGTTAGGGGTTTAGGGGTTTAGGGTTTAGGGGTTTAGAGTTTAGGGGTTAGGGGTTAGGAGTTGCGGGTTAGGTGTAGGGTTTAGGGTTAGGGTTTAGGGTTAGGAGTATAGGGGTTTAGGGGTAAGGGTTTAGGGTTTAGGATTTAGGGTTTAGGGTTTAGGGTTTAGGGTTAGGGGGTTAGGGGTTAGGGGTTAGGGGGTAGGGGTTTAGGGGTTAGGGGTTAGGGTTTAGGGTTTATTGTTTTTTAGGGTTTAGGGTTTTTTAGGGTTTAGGGTTTAAGGTTTAGGGTTTAGGGGTTAGGGTCTAGGGTCTAGGGTCTAGGGTATTGGGTTTTAGGGTTTCGCGGTCTAGGGTCTAGTGTCTAGGGTTTTAGGGGTTTGGGTTTGGGTTTAGGGTTTATTGTTTGTGGTCTAGGGTCTACGGTTTAGGGTTTAGGGTCTAGGGTTTTAGGGGTTAGGGTTTTAGGGTTTTAGGGGTTTAGGGTTTTAGGGTTTTGGGTTTTAGGGTTTAGTGTTTAGGGTTTAGGGTTTAGGGGTTTAGGTGTTTAGGTTTAGGGTTTATGTTTTATGGTTTAGGGTTTAGGATTTAGGGTTTAGGGTCTAGGGCCTAGGGTTTAGGGTTTAGGGTCTAGGGGTTAGGGTGTAGGGTCTAGGGTCTAGGGTTTTAGGGGTTAGGGTTTAAGGATTTTGGGGTTTTAGGGTTTAGGGTTTAGGGGTTTAGGGTTTAAGGTATAGGGTTTATGGGTTTAGGGTTTATGATTTAGGGGTTAGGGTTTAGGGTTTAGGATTTAGGGTTTAGGGTTTATGGGTTTAGGGTTTAGGGTTAGGGGTTTAGGGTTAGGGGGTTATTGGTTTAGGGGTTTAGGGGTTTATGGGTTAAGGGTTAGGATTTAGGATTTAGGGTTTGGGATTTAGGGTTTAGGGTTATGGGTTAGGGGGTTAGGGGTTTTGTGGTAGGGGTTAAGGGGTTAGGGTTTAGGGTTAAGGGGTTAGGGGTTAGGGTTTAGGGTCTAGGGTTTAGGGTTTAGGGTTTATGGTCTAGGGTCTAGGGTCTAGGGTTTTAGGGTCTGAGGTCTTAGGGGTTAGGGTTTTAGAGTTTTGGGGTTTTAGGGGTTCAGGGGTTTAGGGTTTAGTGTTAAGGGTGTAGGGGTTTAGCGGTTAGGGGTTTAGGGTTTAAGGTTTAGTGTTTAGGGTTAGGGGTTTAGGGGCTTAGGGGTTTAGGGGTTAGGGTTAAGGGTTAAGGGGTTAGGGGTTAGGGGTTAGGTTTAGGGTTTAGGGTTTAGGGTTTAGGGTTAGGGGTTTAGGGGTTAGGGGTTAGGGTTTAGGGTTTAAGGTTTAGGGTTAAGGGATAGGGGTTTAGGGGTTAGGGGTTATGGTTTAGGATTTAGGGTTTAGGGTTTAGGGTTTAGAGATATGGGTTAGGGGTTTAGGGGTTAGGGTTTAGGGGTTTCGGGTTTAGGGGTTTAGGATTTACGGTTTAGGGGTTAGGGTTAACGGGTTAGGGGTTATGGGTTAGGTTTAGGGTTTAGGGTTTAAGGTTAGGGGTTTTGGGGTTTTGGGGTTAGGGGTTAGGGGTTAGGGGTTAGGGTTTAGGGTTTATGGTTTAGGGTTATGGGTTAGGGGGTTAGAGGTTAGGGGTTAGGGGTTAGGGTTTAGGGTTTAGGTTTTAGGGTTTAATGTTTTTTTAGGGTTTAGGATTATTTTAGGGTTAGGGATTTAGGGTTTAGAGTTTAGGGTTTGGGGGTTTAGGGGTTTATGGGTTAGGGTCTAGGGTCTAGGGTCTAGGGTTTAGGGTTTAGTGTCTAGGGTCTAGAGTTTTAGGGGTTTGGGTATAGGGTTTAGGGTATAGGGTTTAGGGTCTAGGGTTTTAGGGGTTAGGGTTTTAGGGTTTTAGGGGTTTAGGGTTTTAGGGTTTTGGGTTTTAGGGTTTAGGGGTTTAGGGTTTAGTGTTTAGGGTTTAGGGGTTTAGGGTTTATGGGTTAAGGTTTAGGGTTTATGGTTTATGGTTTAGGGTTTAGGGTTTAGGGTTTAGGGTTTAGGGTCTAGGGCCTAGGGTTTAGGGTTTAGGTTCTAGGGTTTAGGGTCTAGGGTCTAGAGGTCTAGGGTTTTAGGGGTTAGGGGTTTAGGGTTTAAGGTATAGGGTTTAAGGGTTTAGGGTTTAGGATTTCGGGGTTAGGGTTTAGGATTTTGGATTTAGGGTTTAGGGTTTAGGGTTTAGGGATTAGGGTTACGGGTTATGGGTTAGGGGTTTAGGGGTTAGGGTTTAGGGGCTTAGGGGTTTAGGGTTTATGGGTTAGGGTTAAGGGGTTAGGGGTTAGCGGTTAGGGGTTAGGTTTAGGGTTTAGGGTTTAGGGTTTAAGGTTAGGGGTTTAGTGGTTAGGGGTTAGGGTTTAGGATTTATGGTTTAGGGTTTACGATTTACGGTTTACGGTTTAGGGTTATGGGTTAGGGGGTTATGGGTTAGGGGTTTAGGGGTTAAGGTTTAGGGTTTAGTGTTTTTTAGGGTCTAGGGTTTTAGGGGTTTAATGTTTAGGGTTTAGTGGTTTAAAGGTTTAGGGGTTAGGGGTTTAGGGTTTAGGGTTTAGGGTTTAGCGTTTATGTGTTAGGGGTTTAGGGGTTTAGGGGTTTAGGGTTTAGGGGTTTAGGGTTTAGAGTTTAGGGGTTAGAGGTTAGGAGTTGCGGGTTAGGTTTAGGGTTTAGGGTTAGAGTTTAGGGTTATGGGTATAGGGGTTTAGGGATTTAGGGGTAAGGGTTTAGGGTTTAGGATTTAGGGTTTAGGGTTTTGGGTTAGGGGTTAGGGGTAGGGGTTTAGGGGTTAGGGTTTAGTGTTTTTTAGGGTTTAGGGTTTTTTTAGGGTTTAGGGTTTAAGGTTTAGGGTTTAGGGGTTTAGGGGTTAGGGTCTAGGGTCTAGGGTCTAGGGTATTGGGTTTTAGGGTTTCGGGGTCTAGGGTTTTAGGGGTTTGGGTTTAGGGTTTAGTGTTTATGGTCTACGATTTAGGGTTTAGGGTCTAGGGTCTAGGGTTTTAGGGGTTAGGGTTTTAGGGTTTTAGGGGTTTAGGGTTTTAGGGTTTTAAGGTTTTAGGGTTTAGGGGTTTAGGGTTTAGTGTTTAGGGTTTAGGGTTTAGGGGTTTAGGGTTTAGGGGTTAAGGTTTAGGGTTTATGGTTTATGGTTTAGGGTTTACGGTTTAGGGTTTAGGGTTTAGGGTATAGGACCTAGGGTTTAGGGTTTAGGGTCTTGGGGTTAGGGTCTAGGGTCTAGGGTTTTAGGGGTTAGGGTTTAAGGATTTCGGGGTTTTAGGGTTTTAGGGTTTTGGGTTTTAGGGTTTAGGGTTTAGGGGTTTAGGGTTTAGCGTTTAAGGTATAGGGTTTATGGGTTTAGGGTTTATGATTTAGGGGTTAGGGTTTAGGGTTTACGGTTTAGGGTTTAGGGGTTTGGGGTTTAGAGTTTAGGGTTTAGGGTTTAGGATTTAGGGTTTAGGGTTTAGGGGTTTAGGGTTTAGGGTTAGGGGTTTAGGGTTAGGGGGTTATTGGTTTAGTGGTTTAGGGGTTTATGGGTTTAGGGTTAGGGTTTAGGATTTAGGGTTTAGGGTTTAGGGTTATGGGTTAGGGGGTTAGGGGTTAGGGGTTATGTGGTAGGGGTTTAGGGGTTAAGGTTTATGGTTTAGGGGTTAGGGTTTAGGGTCATGGGTTTAGGGTCTAGGGTTTATGGTCTAGGGTCTAGGGTCTAGGGTTTTAGGGTCTGAGGTCTTAGGGGTTAGGGGTTTAGGGTTTTAGGGTTTTAGGGGTTAAGGGTTTAGTGTTAAGGGTTTAGGGGTTTAGGGGTTAGGGGTTTAGGGTTTAAGGTTTAGTGTTTAGGGTTAGGGGTTTAGGGGCTTAGGGGTTTAGGGTTTAGGGGTTTAGGGGTTAAGGGGTTAGGGGTTACGGGTTATGGTTTAAGATTTAGGGTTTAGGGTTTAGGGTTTAGAGTTATGGGTTAGGGGTTTAGGGGTTAGGGTTTAGGGGTTTCGGGTTTAGGGGTTTAGGATTTACGGTTTAGGGGTTAGGGTTAACGGGTTAGGGGTTATGGGTTAGGTTTAGGGTTTAGGGTTTAAGGTTAGGGGTTTTAGGGTTTTGGGGTTATGGGTTAGGGGTTAGTGTTTAGGGTTTATGGTTTACGGTTTAGGGTTATGGGTTAGGAGGTTAGAGGTTAGGGGTTAGGGTTTATGGTTTATGTTTTAGGGTTTAGTGTTTTTTTAGGGTTTAGGGTTATTTTACGGTTTAGGGTTTATGGTTTAGGGTTTGGGGGTTTAGGGGTTTATGGGTTAGGGTGTAGGGTCTAAGGTTTAGGGTTTATGGTCTAGGGTCTAGGTTCTAGGGTCTAGAGTTTTAGGGGTTTGGGTTTAGGGTTTAGGGTCTAAGATTTAGGGTTTAGGGTTAAGGGTTTAGGGTCTAGGGTTTTAGGGGTTAGGGTTTTAGGGTTTTGGGGTTTTAGGGTTTAGGGTTTAGGGGTTTATGGTTTAGGGTTTAGGATTTAGGGGTTAGGGGTTAGGGGTTAGGGTTTAGGGGTTTAGGGCTTAGGGGTTTAGGGTTTAGGGTTAGGGGTTAGGGGTTTAGGGGTTAGGGGTTTATGGGTTTATGGTTTAGGTTTTAGGGTTTAGGGTTTAGGGTTTTAGGGTTTTAGGGTTTTAGAGTTTTAGGGTTTTAGGGGTTTAGGGGTTTAAGGTTTATGGTTTAGGGTTTAGGGTTTAGGGGTTAGGGTTTAGGGTGTAGGGTTTAGGTTTAGGGTTTAGGGTTTAGGGTTTAGGTTTTAAGGGTTTAGGGTTTAGGGTCTAGGGTTTTAGGGGTTTGGGTTTAGGGTTTAGGGTCTAGGGCCTAGGGTCTAGCGTTTTAGGGGTTAGGGTTTTAGGGTTTTGGCGTTTTAGGGTTTAAGGATTTTGGGTTTTAGGGTTTGGGGTTTAGGGGTTTAGGGTTTAGGGTTTAGGTTTTTGGGTTTAGGGGTTTAGGATTTAGGGTTTATGGTTTAGGGTTTATGGGTTTAGGGGTTAAGGTCTAGGGTCTAGTGTCTAGGGTCTAGGGTCTAGGGTTTTAGGGTTTTAGGGTTTTGGGGTTTAGGGTTTAGGGTTTAGGGTTTGGGTTTTAGGGTTTAGGGTCTAGGGTCTAGGGTTTTAAGGGTTTGGGTTTTAAGGGTTTGGGTTTAGGGTCTAGGTTCTAGGGTCTAGGGTCTAGGGTTTTAGGGGTTAGGGTTTTAGGGTTTTAGGGTTTAGTGTTTAGAGTTTAGGGGTTTATGGGTTAGGGGTTTAGGGTTTATGGGTTAGGGGTTTAGAGGTTAGGAGTTACGAGTTACGAGTTACGAGTTAGGTTTAAGGTTTAGGGATTAGGGTTTAGGGTTTAGGGTTATGGGTGTAGGGGTTTAGGAATTTAGGGGTTAGTGGTTAGGGTTAAGGGTTTAGGATTTATGGTTTAGGGTTTAGGGTTTAGGGGGTTAGGGGTTAGGGGTAAGGGTTTAGGGGTTAAGGTTTAGGGTTTATGGATTAGTGTTTAGTGTTTTTTAGGGTTTAGGATTTTTTAGGGTTTAGGGTTTAAGGTTTAGGGTTTAGGGGTTAGGGTTTAGGGTTTAGGGGTTTAGGGGTTAGGGTATAGGGTATTGGGTTTTAGGGTTTCGGGGTCTAGTGTCTAGGGTTTTAGGGGTTTGTGTTTAGGGTTTAGTGTTTAGGGTCTAGGGTCTATGGTTTAGGGTCTAGGGTCTAGGGTCTAGGGTTTTGGGTTTTAGGGTTTAGGGTTTTAGGGTTTTGGGTTTTAGGGTTTAGGGTTTAGGGTTTAGGGTTTAAGGTTAGGGGTTTAGGGGTTTAGTGGTTAGGGGTTAGGGTTTAGGATTTATGGTTTAGGGTTTACGATTTATGGTTTACGGTTTAGGGTTTAGGGGGTTAGGGGTTAGGGGTAAGGGTTTAGGGGTTAAGGTTTAGGGTTTAGGGATTAGTGTTTAGGATTTTTTAGGGTTTAGGGTTTAAGGTTTAGGGTTTAGGGGTTAGGGTTAGGGTTTAGGGTTTAGGGGTTTAGGGGTTAGGGTCTAGGGTATTGGGTTTTAGGGTTTCAGGGTCTAGTGTCTAGTGTCTAGGGTTTTAGGAGTTTGGGTTTAGGGTTTAGTGTTTAGGGTCTAGGGTCTATGGTTTAGGGTTTAGGGTTTAGGGTCTAGGGTTTTGGGTTTTAGGGTTTAGGGTTTTAGGGTTTTGGATTTTAGGGTTTAGGGTTTAGGGTTTAGGGTTTAAGGTTAGGGGTTTAGGGGTTTAGTGGTTAGGGGTTAGGGTTTAGGATTTATGGTTTAGGGTTTACGATTTATGGTTTACGGTTTAGGGTTATGGGTTAGGGGGTTAGGGGTTAGGGGTTTAGGGGTTATGGTTTAGGTTTTAGGGTTTAGGGTTTAGTGTTTTTTAGGGTATAGGGTTTTAGGGGTTTAATGTTTAGGGTTTAGTGGTTTATGGGTTTAGGGGTTAGGGGTTTAGGGTTTAAGGTTTAGTGTTTATGGGTTAGGGGTTTAGGGGTTAGGGGTTTAGGGTTTAGAGTTTAGGGGTTCGGGGTTAGGAGTTGCGGGTTAGGTTTATGGTTTAGGGTTAGGGTTTAGGGTTATGGGTATAGGGGTTTAGGGATTTAGGGGTAAGGGTTTAGGGTTTAGGATTTAGGGTTTAGGGTTTAGGGTTAGGGGGTTAGGGGTTAGGGGGTAGGGGTTTAGGGGTTAGGGGTTAGGGTTTAGGGTTTAGTGTTTTTTAGGGTTTAGGGTTTTTTAGGGTTTAGTGTTTAAGGTTTATGGTTTAGGGGTTTAGGGGTTAGGGTCTAGGGTCAAGGGTCTAGGGTATTGGGTTTTAGGGTTTCGGGGTCTAGGGTCTAGTGTCTAGGGTTTTAGGGGTTTGGGTTTAGGGTTTAATGTTTAGGGTCTACAAATTAGGGTTTAGGGTTTAGGGTCTAGGGTTTTAGGGGTTAGGGTTTTAGGGTTTTAGTGGTTTAGGGTTTTAGGGTTTTAGGGTTTTAGGGTTTTAGGGTTTAGGGGTTTAGAGTTTAGTGTTTAGGGTTTAGGGGTTTAGGGTTTAGGGGTTAAGGTTTAGGGTTTATGGTTTTAGGGTTTAGGGTTTAGGGTTTAGGGTTTAGGGTCTAGGGCCTAGGGTTTAGGGTTTAGGGTCTAGGGGTTAGGGTCTAGGGTCTAGGGTCTAGGGTTTTAGGGGTTAGGGTTTAAGGATTTCGGGGTTTTAGGGTTTTAGGGTTTTAGGGTTTTGGGTTTTAGGGTTTAGGGTTTAGGGGTTTAGGGTTTAGCGTTTAAGGTATAGGGTTTATGGGTTTAGGGTTTATGATTTAGGGGTTAGGGTTTAGGGTTTACGGTTTAGGGTTTAGGGGTTTGGGGTTTAGAGTTTAGGGTTTAGGGTTTAGGATTTAGGGTTTAGGGTTTAGGGGTTTAGGGTTTAGGGTTTAGGGTTAGGGGTTTAGGGTTAGGGGGTTATTGGTTTAGTGGTTTAGGGGTTTATGGGTTTAGGGTTAGGGTTTAGGATTTAGGGTTTAGGGTTTAGGGTTATGGGTTAGGGGGTTAGGGGTTAGGGGTTATGTGGTAGGGGTTTAGGGGTTAAGGTTTATGGTTTAGGGGTTAGGGTTTAGGGTCATGGGTTTAGGGTCTAGGGTTTATGGTCTAGGATCTAGGGTCTAGGGTTTTAGGGTCTGAGGTCTTAGGGGTTAGGGGTTTAGGGTTTTAGGGTTTTAGGGGTTAAGGGTTTAGTGTTAAGGGTTTAGGGGCTTAGGGGTTAGGGGTTTAGGGTTTAGGGTTTAAGGTTTAGTGTTTAGGGTTAGGGGTTTAAGGGCTTAGGGTTTAGGGGTTTAGGGGTTAGGGTTAAGGGGTTAGGGGTTAGGGGTTAGGTTTAGGGTTTAGGGTTTAGGGTTAGTGGTTTAGGGGTTTAGGGGTTAGGGGTTAGGGTTTAGGGTTTAGGGTTTAGGGTTAAGGGATAGGGATTTAGGGGTTAGGGGTTATGGTTTAAGATTTAGGGTTTAGGGTTTAGGGTTTAGAGTTATGGGTTAGGGGTTTAGGGGTTAGGGTTTAGGGCTTTCGGGTTTAGGGGTTTAGGATTTACGGTTTAGGGGTTAGGGTTACCGGGTTAGGAGTTATGGGTTAGGTTTAGGGTTTAGGGTTTAAGGTTAGGGGTTTTAGGGTTTTGGGGTTAGGGGTTAGGGGTTAGGGGTTAGGGTTTAGGGTTAGGAGGTTAGAGGTTAGGGGTTAGGGGTTAGGGTTTATAGTTTATGTTTTAGGGTTTAGTGTTTTTTAGGGTTTAGGGTTATTTTAGGGTTTAGGGTTTATGGTTTAGGGTTTGGGGGTTTAGGGGTTTATGGGTTAGGGTCTAGGGTCTAAGGTTTAGGGTTTATGGTCTAGGGTCTAGGTTCTACGGTCTAGAGTTTTAGGGGTTTGGGTTTAGGGTTTAGGATCTAAGGTTTAGGGTTTAGGGTTAAGGGTTTAGGGTCTAGGGTTTTAGGGGTTAGGGTTTTAGGGTTTTGGGGTTTTAGGGTTTAGGGTTTAGGGGTTTAGGGTTTAGGATTTAGGGGTTAGGGGTTAAGAGTTAGGGTTTAGGGGTTTAGGGCTTAGGGGTTTAGGGTTTAGGGTTAGGGGGTTAGGGGTTAGGGGTTTAGGGGTTAGGGGTTTAGGGGTTAGGGGTTTATGGTTTAGGTTTTAGGGTTCAGGGTTTAGGGTTTAGGGTTTTAGGGTTTTAGGGTTTTAGAGTTTTAGGGTTTTAGGGGTTTAGGGGTTTAAGGTTTATGGTTTAGGATTTAGGGTTTAGGGGTTAGGGTTTAGGGTGTAGGGTTTAGGTTTAGGGTTTAGGGTTTAGGGTTTAAGGGTTTAGGGTTTAGGGTCTAGGGTTTTAGGGGTTTGGGTTTAGGGTTTAGGGTCTAGAGCCTAGGGTCTAGCGTTTTAGGGGTTATGGTTTTAGGGTTTTGGCGTTTTAGGGTTTAAGGATTTTGGGTTTTAGGGTTTGGGGTTTAGGGGTTTAGGGTTTAGGTTTTTGGGTTTAGGGGTTTAGGATTTAGGGTTTATGGTTTAGGGTTTATGGGTTTAGGGGTTAAGGTCTAGGGTCTAGTGTCTAGGGTCTAGGGTCTAGGGTTTTAGGGTTTTGGGGTTTAGGGTTTAGGGTTTGGGTTTTAGGGTTTAGGGTCTAGGGTCTAGGGTTTTAAGGGTTTGGGTTTTAAGGGTTTGGGTTTAGGGTCTAGGTTCTAGGGTCTAGGGTCTAGGGTTTTAGGGGTTAGGGTTTTAGGGTTTTAGGGTTTAGTGTTTAGAGTTTAGGGGTTTATGGGTTAGGGGTTTAGGGTTTATGGGTTAGGGGTTTAGAGGTTAGGAGTTACGAGTTACGAGTTACGAGTTAGGTTTAAGGTTTAGGGGTTAGGGTTTAGGGTTTAGGGTTATGGGTGTAGGGGTTTAGGGATTTAGGCGTTAGTGGTTAGGGTTAAGGGTTTAGGATTTATGGTTTAGGGTTTAGGGTTTAGGGGGTTAGGGGTTAGGGGTAAGGGTTTAGGGGTTAAGGTTTAGGGTTTATGGATTAGTGTTTAGTGTTTTTTAGGGTTTAGGATTTTTTAGGGTTTAGGGTTTAAGGTTTAGGCTTTAGGGGTTAGGGTTTAGGGTTTAGGGGTTTAGGGGTTAGGGTCTAGGGTATTGGGTTTTAGGGTTTCGGGGTCTAGTGTCTAGGGTTTTAGGGGTTTGGGTTTAGGGTTTAGTGTTTAGGGTCTAGGGTCTATGGTTTAGGGTCTAGGGTCTAGGGTCTAGGGTCTAGGGTTTTGGGTTTTAGGGTTTAGGGTTTTAGGGTTTTGGGTTTTAGGGTTTAGGGTTTAGGGTTTAGGGTTTAGGGTTTAAGGTTAGGGGTTTAGGGGTTTAGTGGTTAGGGGTTAGGGTTTAGGATTTATGGTTTAGGGTTTACGATTTATGGTTTACAGTTTAGGGTTTAGGGGATTAGGGGTTAGGGGTAAGGGTTTAGGGGTTAAGGTTTAGGGTTTAGGGATTAGTGTTTAGTGTTTTTTAGGGTTTAGGATTTTTTAGGGTTTAGGGTTTAAGGTTTAGGGTTTAGGGGTTAGGGTTTAGGGTTTAGGGTTTTAGGGGTTAGGGTCTAGGGTATTGGGTTTTAGGGTTTCAGGGTCTAGTGTCTAGTGTCTAGGGTTTTAGGGGTTTGGGTTTAGGGTTTAGTGTTTAGGGTCTAGGGTCTATGGTTTAGGGTTTAGGGTCTAGGGTCTAGGGTCTAGGGTTTTGGGTTTTAGGGTTTAGGGTTTTAGGGTTTTGGGTTTTAGGGTTTAGGGTTTAGGGTTTAGGGTTTAAGGTTAGGGGTTTAGGGGTTTAGTGGTTAGGGGTTAGGGTTTAGGATTTATGGTTTAGGGTTTACGATTTATGGTTTACGGTTTAGGGTTAGGGGTTAGGGGGTTAGGGGTTAGGGGTTTAGGGGTTAGGGTTTAGGTTTTAGGGTTTAGGGTTTAGTGTTTTTTAGGGTATAGGGTTTTAGGGGTTTAATGTTTAGGGTTTAGTGGTTTATGGGTTTAGGGGTTAGGGGTTTAGGGTTTAAGGTTTAGTGTTTATGGGTTAGGGGTTTAGGGGTTAGGGGTTTAGGGTTTAGAGTTTAGGGGTTCGGGGTTAGGAGTTGCGGGTTAGGTTTATGGTTTAGGGTTAGGGTTTAGGGTTTAGGGTTATGGGTATAGGGGTTTAGGGATTTAGGGGTAAGGGTTTAGGGTTTAGGATTTAGGGTTTAGGGTTTAGGGTTAGGGGGTTAGGGGTTAGGGGGTAGGGGTTTAGGGGTTAGGGGTTAGGGTTTAGGGTTTAGTGTTTTTTAGGGTTTAGGGTTTTTTTAGGGTTTAGTGTTTAAGGTTTAGGGTTTAGGGGTTTAGGGGTTAGGGTCTAGGGTCAAGGGTCTAGGGTATTGGGTTTTAGGGTTTCGGGGTCTAGGGTCTAGTGTCTAGGGTTTTAGGGGTTTGGGTTTAGGGTTTAATGTTTAGGGTCTACGAATTAGGGTTTAGGGTCTAGGGTCTAGGGTTTTAGGGGTTAGGGTTTTAGGGTTTTAGGGGTTTAGGGTTTTAGGGTTTTAGGGTTTTAGGGTTTAGGGGTTTAGAGTTTAGTGTTTAGGGTTTAGGGTTTAGGGGTTTAGGGTTTAGGGGTTAAGGTTTAGGGTTTATGGTTTTATGGTTTAGGGTTTAGGGTTTAGGGTTTAGGGTCTAGGGCCTAGGGTTTAGGGTTTAGGGTCTAGGGGTTAGGGTCTAGGGTCTAGGGTCTAGGGTTTTAGGGGTTAGGGTTTAAGGATTTCGGGGTTTTAGGGTTTTAGGGTTTTGGGTTTTAGGGTTTAGGGTTTAGGGGTTTAGGGTTTAGCGTTTAAGGTATAGGGTTTATGGGTTTAGGGTTTATGATTTAGGGGTTAGGGTTTAGGGTTTACGATTTAGGGTTTAGGGGTTTGGGGTTTAGAGTTTAGGGTTTAGGGTTTAGGATTTAGGGTTTAGGGTTTAGGGGTTTAGGGTTTAGGGTTAGGGGTTTAGGGTTAGGGGGTTATTGGTTTAGTGGTTTAGGGGTTTATGGGTTTAGGGTTAGGGTTTAGGATTTAGGGTTTAGGGTTTAGGGTTATGGGTTAGGGGGTTAGGGGTTAGGGGTTATGTGGTAGGGGTTTAGGGGTTAAGGTTTATGGTTTAGGGGTTAGGGTTTAGGGTCATGGGTTTAGGGTCTAGGGTTTATGGTCTAGGATCTAGGGTCTAGGGTTTTAGGGTCTGAGGTCTTAGGGGTTAGGGGTTTAGGGTTTTAGGGTTTTAGGGGTTAAGGGTTTAGTGTTAAGTGTTTAGGGGTTTAGGGGTTAGGGGTTTAGGGTTTAGGGTTTAAGGTTTAGTGTTTAGGGTTAGGGGTTTAGGGGCTTAGGGGTTTAGGGTTTAGGGGTTTAGGGGTTTAGGGGTTAGGGTTAAGGGGTTAGGGGTTAGGGGTTAGGTTTAGGGTTTAGGGTTTAGGGTTAGTGGTTTAGGTGTTTAGGGGTTAGGGGTTAGGGTTTAGGGTTTAGGGTTTAGGGTTAAGGGATAGGGGTTTAGGGGTTAGGGGTTATGGTTTAAGATTTAGGGTTTAGGGTTTAGGGTTTAGAGTTATGGGTTAGGGGTTTAGGAGTTAGGGTTTAGGGGTTTCAGGTTTAGGGGTTTAGGATTTACGGTTTAGGGGTTAGGGTTACCGGGTTAGGGGTTATGGGTTAGGTTTAGGGTTTAGGGTTTAAGGTTAGGGGTTTTAGGGTTTTGGGGTTAGGGGTTAGGGGTTAGGGTTTAGGGTTAGGAGGTTAGAGGTTAGGGGTTAGGGGTTAGGGTTTATAGTTTATGTTTTAGGGTTTAGTGTTTTTTAGGGTTTAGGGTTATTTTAGGATTTAGGGTTTATGGTTTAGGGTTTGGGGGTTTAGGGGTTTATGGGTTAGGGTCTAGGGTCTAAGGTTTAGGGTTTATGGTCTAGGGTCTAGGTTCTAGGGTCTAGAGTTTTAGGGGTTTGGGTTTAGGGTTTAGGGTCTAAGGTTTAGGGTTTAGGGTTAAGGGTTTAGGGTCTAGGGTTTTAGGGGTTAGGGTTTTAGGGTTTTGGGGTTTTAGGGTTTAGGGTTTAGGGGTTTAGGGTTTAGGGTTTAGGATTTAGGGGTTAGGGGTTAAGGGTTAGGGTTTAAGGGTTTAGGGCTTATGGGTTTACGGTTTAGGGTTAGGGGGTTAGGGGTTAGGGGTTTAGGGGTTAGGGGTTTATGGGTTTATGGTTTAGGTTTTAGGGTTTAGGGTTTAGGGTTTAGGGTTTTAGGGTTTTAGGGTTTTAGAGTTTTAGGGTTTTAGGGGTTAGGGGTTTAAGGTTTATGGTTTAGGATTTAGGGTTTAGGGGTTAGGGTTTAGGGTGTAGGGTTTAGGTTTAGGGTTTAGGGTTTAGGGTTTAAGGGTTTAGGGTCTAGGGTTTTAGGGGTTTGGGTTTAGGGTTTAGGGTTTAGGGTCTATGGCCTAGGGTCTAGCGTTTTAGGGGTTAGGGTTTTAGGGTTTTGGCGTTTTAGGGTTTAAGGATTTTGGGTTTTAGGGTTTGGGGTTTAGGGGTTTAGGGTTTAGGGTTTAGGTTTTTGGGTTTAGGGGTTTAGGATTTAGGGTTTATGGTTTAGGGTTTATGGGTTTAGGGGTTAAGGTCTAGGGTCTAGTGTCTAGGGTCTAGGGTCTAGGGTTTTAGGGTTTTGGGGTTTAGGGTTTAGGGTTTAGGGTTTGGGTTTTAGGGTTTAGGGTCTAGGGTCTAGGGTTTTAAGGGTTTGGGTTTTAAGGGTTTGGGTTTAGGGTCTAGGGTTTAGGGTCAGGGTTCTAGGGTCTAGGGTATAGGGTTTTAGGGGTTAGGGTTTTAGGGTTTTAGGGTTTAGTGTTTAGGGTTTAGGGGTTTATGGGTTAGGGGTTTAGGGTTTAGGGTTTAGGGTTTATGGGTTAGGGGTTTAGAGGTTAGGAGTTACGAGTTAGGTTTAAGGTTTAGGGGTTAGGGTTTAGGGTTTAGGGTTATGGGTGTAGGGGTTTAGGGATTTAGGGGTTAGTGGTTAGGGTTAAGGGTTTAGGATTTATGGTTTAGGGTTTAGGGGGTTAGGGGTTAGGGGTAAGGGTTTAGGGGTTAAGGTTTAGGGTTTAGGGAT
>OX451737.1:89881649-89889149 GCA_948472305.1 Vicia faba | reverse complement strand
GGTAAGGGTTTAGGGGTTAAGGTTTAGGGTTTAGGGATTAGTGTTTAGGATTTTTTATGGTTTAGGGTTTAAGGTTTAGGGTTTAGGGGTTAGGGTTAGGGTTTAGGGTTTAGGGGTTTAGGGGTTAGGGTCTAGGGTATTGGGTTTTAGGGTTTCAGGGTCTAGTGTCTAGTGTCTAGGGTTTTAGGAGTTTGGGTTTAGGGTTTAGTGTTTAGGGTCTAGGGTCTATGGTTTAGGGTTTAGGGTTTAGGGTCTAGGGTTTTGGGTTTTAGGGTTTAGGGTTTTAGGGTTGTGGATTTTAGGGTTTAGGGTTTAGGGTTTAGGGTTTAAGGTTAGGGGTTTAGGGGTTTAGTGGTTAGGGGTTAGGGTTTAGGATTTATGGTTTAGGGTTTACGATTTATGGTTTACGGTTTAGGGTTATGGGTTAGGGGGTTAGGGGTTAGGGGTTTAGGGGTTATGGTTTAGGTTTTAGGGTTTAGGGTTTAGTGTTTTTTAGGGTATAGGGTTTTAGGGGTTTAATGTTTAGGGTTTAGTGGTTTATGGGTTTAGGGGTTAGGGGTTTAGGGTTTAAGGTTTAGTGTTTATGGGTTAGGGGTTTAGGGGTTAGGGGTTTAGGGTTTAGAGTTTAGGGGTTCGGGGTTAGGAGTTGCGGGTTAGGTTTATGGTTTAGGGTTAGGGTTTAGGGTTATGGGTATAGGGGTTTAGGGATTTAGGGGTAAGGGTTTAGGGTTTAGGATTTAGGGTTTAGGGTTTAGGGTTAGGGGGTTAGGGGTTAGGGGGTAGGGGTTTAGGGGTTAGGGGTTAGGGTTTAGGGTTTAGTGTTTTTTAGGGTTTAGGGTTTTTTAGGGTTTAGTGTTTAAGGTTTATGGTTTAGGGGTTTAGGGGTTAGGGTCTAGGGTCAAGGGTCTAGGGTATTGGGTTTTAGGGTTTCGGGGTCTAGGGTCTAGTGTCTAGGGTTTTAGGGGTTTGGGTTTAGGGTTTAATGTTTAGGGTCTACAAATTAGGGTTTAGGGTTTAGGGTCTAGGGTTTTAGGGGTTAGGGTTTTAGGGTTTTAGTGGTTTAGGGTTTTAGGGTTTTAGGGTTTTAGGGTTTAGGGGTTTAGAGTTTAGTGTTTAGGGTTTAGGGGTTTAGGGTTTAGGGGTTAAGGTTTAGGGTTTATGGTTTTATGGTTTAGGATTTAGGGTTTAGGGTTTAGGGTTTAGGGTCTAGGGCCTAGGGTTTAGGGTTTAGGGTCTAGGGGTTAGGGTCTAGGGTCTAGGGTCTAGGGTTTTAGGGGTTAGGGTTTAAGGATTTCGGGGTTTTAGGGTTTTAGGGTTTTAGGGTTTTGGGTTTTAGGGTTTAGGGTTTAGGGGTTTAGGGTTTAGCGTTTAAGGTATAGGGTTTATGGGTTTAGGGTTTATGATTTAGGGGTTAGGGTTTAGGGTTTACGGTTTAGGGTTTAGGGGTTTGGGGTTTAGAGTTTAGGGTTTAGGGTTTAGGATTTAGGGTTTAGGGTTTAGGGGTTTAGGGTTTAGGGTTTAGGGTTAGGGGTTTAGGGTTAGGGGGTTATTGGTTTAGTGGTTTAGGGGTTTATGGGTTTAGGGTTAGGGTTTAGGATTTAGGGTTTAGGGTTTAGGGTTATGGGTTAGGGGGTTAGGGGTTAGGGGTTATGTGGTAGGGGTTTAGGGGTTAAGGTTTATGGTTTAGGGGTTAGGGTTTAGGGTCATGGGTTTAGGGTCTAGGGTTTATGGTCTAGGATCTAGGGTCTAGGGTTTTAGGGTCTGAGGTCTTAGGGGTTAGGGGTTTAGGGTTTTAGGGTTTTAGGGGTTAAGGGTTTAGTGTTAAGGGTTTAGGGGCTTAGGGGTTAGGGGTTTAGGGTTTAGGGTTTAAGGTTTAGTGTTTAGGGTTAGGGGTTTAAGGGCTTAGGGTTTAGGGGTTTAGGGGTTAGGGTTAAGGGGTTAGGGGTTAGGGGTTAGGTTTAGGGTTTAGGGTTTAGGGTTAGTGGTTTAGGGGTTTAGGGGTTAGGGGTTAGGGTTTAGGGTTTAGGGTTTAGGGTTAAGGGATAGGGATTTAGGGGTTAGGGGTTATGGTTTAAGATTTAGGGTTTAGGGTTTAGGGTTTAGAGTTATGGGTTAGGGGTTTAGGGGTTAGGGTTTAGGGCTTTCGGGTTTAGGGGTTTAGGATTTACGGTTTAGGGGTTAGGGTTACCGGGTTAGGAGTTATGGGTTAGGTTTAGGGTTTAGGGTTTAAGGTTAGGGGTTTTAGGGTTTTGGGGTTAGGGGTTAGGGGTTAGGGGTTAGGGTTTAGGGTTAGGAGGTTAGAGGTTAGGGGTTAGGGGTTAGGGTTTATAGTTTATGTTTTAGGGTTTAGTGTTTTTTAGGGTTTAGGGTTATTTTAGGGTTTAGGGTTTATGGTTTAGGGTTTGGGGGTTTAGGGGTTTATGGGTTAGGGTCTAGGGTCTAAGGTTTAGGGTTTATGGTCTAGGGTCTAGGTTCTACGGTCTAGAGTTTTAGGGGTTTGGGTTTAGGGTTTAGGATCTAAGGTTTAGGGTTTAGGGTTAAGGGTTTAGGGTCTAGGGTTTTAGGGGTTAGGGTTTTAGGGTTTTGGGGTTTTAGGGTTTAGGGTTTAGGGGTTTAGGGTTTAGGGTTTAGGATTTAGGGGTTAGGGGTTAAGAGTTAGGGTTTAGGGGTTTAGGGCTTAGGGGTTTAGGGTTTAGGGTTAGGGGGTTAGGGGTTAGGGGTTTAGGGGTTAGGGGTTTAGGGGTTAGGGGTTTATGGTTTAGGTTTTAGGGTTCAGGGTTTAGGGTTTAGGGTTTTAGGGTTTTAGGGTTTTAGAGTTTTAGGGTTTTAGGGGTTTAGGGGTTTAAGGTTTATGGTTTAGGATTTAGGGTTTAGGGGTTAGGGTTTAGGGTGTAGGGTTTAGGTTTAGGGTTTAGGGTTTAGGGTTTAAGGGTTTAGGGTTTAGGGTCTAGGGTTTTAGGGGTTTGGGTTTAGGGTTTAGGGTCTAGGGCCTAGGGTCTAGCGTTTTAGGGGTTATGGTTTTAGGGTTTTGGCGTTTTAGGGTTTAAGGATTTTGGGTTTTAGGGTTTGGGGTTTAGGGGTTTAGGGTTTAGGTTTTTGGGTTTAGGGGTTTAGGATTTAGGGTTTATGGTTTAGGGTTTATGGGTTTAGGGGTTAAGGTCTAGGGTCTAGTGTCTAGGGTCTAGGGTCTAGGGTTTTAGGGTTTTGGGGTTTAGGGTTTGGGTTTTAGGGTTTAGGGTCTAGGGTCTAGGGTTTTAAGGGTTTGGGTTTTAAGGGTTTGGGTTTAGGGTCTAGGTTCTAGGGTCTAGGGTCTAGGGTTTTAGGGGTTAGGGTTTTAGGGTTTTAGGGTTTAGTGTTTAGAGTTTAGGGGTTTATGGGTTAGGGGTTTAGGGTTTATGGGTTAGGGGTTTAGAGGTTAGGAGTTACGAGTTACGAGTTACGAGTTAGGTTTAAGGTTTAGGGGTTAGGGTTTAGAGTTTAGGGTTATGGGTGTAGGGGTTTAGGGATTTAGGCGTTAGTGGTTAGGGTTAAGGGTTTAGGATTTATGGTTTAGGGTTTAGGGTTTAGGGGGTTAGGGGTTAGGGGTAAGGGTTTAGGGGTTAAGGTTTAGGGTTTATGGATTAGTGTTTAGTGTTTTTTAGGGTTTAGGATTTTTTAGGGTTTAGGGTTTAAGGTTTAGGCTTTAGGGGTTAGGGTTTAGGGTTTAGGGGTTTAGGGGTTAGGGTCTAGGGTATTGGGTTTTAGGGTTTCGGGGTCTAGTGTCTAGGGTTTTAGGGGTTTGGGTTTAGGGTTTAGTGTTTAGGGTCTAGGGTCTATGGTTTAGGGTCTAGGGTCTAGGGTCTAGGGTCTAGGGTTTTGGGTTTTAGGGTTTAGGGTTTTAGGGTTTTGGGTTTTAGGGTTTAGGGTTTAGGGTTTAGGGTTTAGGGTTTAAGGTTAGGGGTTTAGGGGTTTAGTGGTTAGGGGTTAGGGTTTAGGATTTATGGTTTAGGGTTTACGATTTATGGTTTACAGTTTAGGGTTTAGGGGATTAGGGGTTAGGGGTAAGGGTTTAGGGGTTAAGGTTTAGGGTTTAGGGATTAGTGTTTAGTGTTTTTTAGGGTTTAGGATTTTTTAGGGTTTAGGGTTTAAGGTTTAGGGTTTAGGGGTTAGGGTTTAGGGTTTAGGGGTTTAGGGGTTAGGGTCTAGGGTATTGGGTTTTAGGGTTTCAGGGTCTAGTGTCTAGTGTCTAGGGTTTTAGGGGTTTGGGTTTAGGGTTTAGTGTTTAGGGTCTAGGGTCTATGGTTTAGGGTTTAGGGTCTAGGGTCTAGGGTCTAGGGTTTTGGGTTTTAGGGTTTAGGGTTTTAGGGTTTTGGGTTTTAGGGTTTAGGGTTTAGGGTTTAGGGTTTAAGGTTAGGGGTTTAGGGGTTTAGTGGTTAGGGGTTAGGGTTTAGGATTTATGGTTTAGGGTTTACGATTTATGGTTTACGGTTTAGGGTTAGGGGTTAGGGGGTTAGGGGTTAGGGGTTTAGGGGTTAGGGTTTAGGTTTTAGGGTTTAGGGTTTAGTGTTTTTTAGGGTATAGGGTTTTAGGGGTTTAATGTTTAGGGTTTAGTGGTTTATGGGTTTAGGGGTTAGGGGTTTAGGGTTTAAGGTTTAGTGTTTATGGGTTAGGGGTTTAGGGGTTAGGGGTTTAGGGTTTAGAGTTTAGGGGTTCGGGGTTAGGATTTGCGGGTTAGGTTTATGGTTTAGGGTTAGGGTTTAGGGTTTAGGGTTATGGGTATAGGGGTTTAGGGATTTAGGGGTAAGGGTTTAGGGTTTAGGATTTAGGGTTTAGGGTTTAGGGTTAGGGGGTTAGGGGTTAGGGGGTAGGGGTTTAGGGGTTAGGGGTTAGGGTTTAGGGTTTAGTGTTTTTTAGGGTTTAGGGTTTTTTAGGGTTTAGTGTTTAAGGTTTAGGGTTTAGGGGTTTAGGGGTTAGGGTCTAGGGTCAAGGGTCTAGGGTATTGGGTTTTAGGGTTTCGGGGTCTAGGGTCTAGTGTCTAGGGTTTTAGGGGTTTGGGTTTAGGGTTTAATGTTTAGGGTCTACGAATTAGGGTTTATGGTCTAGGGTCTAGGGTTTTAGGGGTTAGGGTTTTAGGGTTTTAGGGGTTTAGGGTTTTAGGGTTTTAGGGTTTTAGGGTTTAGGGGTTTAGAGTTTAGTGTTTAGGGTTTAGGGTTTAGGGGTTTAGGGTTTAGGGGTTAAGGTTTAGGGTTTATGGTTTTATGGTTTAGGGTTTAGGGTTTAGGGTCTAGGGCCTAGGGTTTAGGGTTTAGGGTCTAGGGGTTAGGGTCTAGGGTCTAGGGTCTAGGGTTTTAGGGGTTAGGGTTTAAGGATTTCGGGGTTTTAGGGTTTTAGGGTTTTGGGTTTTAGGGTTTAGGGTTTAGGGGTTTAGGGTTTAGCGTTTAAGGTATAGGGTTTATGGGTTTAGGGTTTATGATTTAGGGGTTAGGGTTTAGGGTTTACGATTTAGGGTTTAGGGGTTTGGGGTTTAGAGTTTAGGGTTTAGGGTTTAGGATTTAGGGTTTAGGGTTTAGGGGTTTAGGGTTTAGGGTTAGGGGTTTAGGGTTAGGGGGTTATTGGTTTAGTGGTTTAGGGGTTTATGGGTTTAGGGTTAGGGTTTAGGATTTAGGGTTTAGGGTTTAGGGTTATGGGTTAGGGGGTTAGGGGTTAGGGGTTATGTGGTAGGGGTTTAGGGGTTAAGGTTTATGGTTTAGGGGTTAGGGTTTAGGGTCATGGGTTTAGGGTCTAGGGTTTATGGTCTAGGATCTAGGGTCTAGGGTTTTAGGGTCTGAGGTCTTAGGGGTTAGGGGTTTAGGGTTTTAGGGTTTTAGGGGTTAAGGGTTTAGGGTTTAGGGTTTAGGGTTTAGGGTTTAGGGTTTAGGGTTAGGGGTTTAGGGGTTTAGTGGTTAGGGGTTAGGGTTTAGGATTTATGGTTTAGGGTTTACGATTTATGGTTTACGGTTTAGGGTTAGGGGTTAGGGGGTTAGGGGTTAGGGGTTTAGGGGTTAGGGTTTAGGTTTTAGGGTTTAGGGTTTAGTGTTTTTTAGGGTATAGGGTTTTAGGGGTTTAATGTTTAGGGTTTAGTGGTTTATGGGTTTAGGGGTTAGGGGTTTAGGGTTTAAGGTTTAGTGTTTATGGGTTAGGGGTTTAGGGGTTAGGGGTTTAGGGTTTAGAGTTTAGGGGTTCGGGGTTAGGAGTTGCGGGTTAGGTTTATGGTTTAGGGTTAGGGTTTAGGGTTTAGGGTTATGGGTATAGGGGTTTAGGGATTTAGGGGTAAGGGTTTAGGGTTTAGGATTTAGGGTTTAGGGTTTAGGGTTAGGGGGTTAGGGGTTAGGGGGTAGGGGTTTAGGGGTTAGGGGTTAGGGTTTAGGGTTTAGTGTTTTTTAGGGTTTAGGGTTTTTTAGGGTTTAGTGTTTAAGGTTTAGGGTTTAGGGGTTTAGGGGTTAGGGTCTAGGGTCAAGGGTCTAGGGTATTGGGTTTTAGGGTTTCGGGGTCTAGGGTCTAGTGTCTAGGGTTTTAGGGGTTTGGGTTTAGGGTTTAATGTTTAGGGTCTACGAATTAGGGTTTAGGGTCTAGGGTCTAGGGTTTTAGGGGTTAGGGTTTTAGGGTTTTAGGGGTTTAGGGTTTTAGGGTTTTAGGGTTTAGGGGTTTAGAGTTTAGTGTTTAGGGTTTAGGGTTTAGGGGTTTAGGGTTTAGGGGTTAAGGTTTAGGGTTTATGGTTTTATGGTTTAGGGTTTAGGGTTTAGGGTTTAGGGTCTAGGGCCTAGGGTTTAGGGTTTATGGTCTAGGGGTTAGGGTCTAGGGTCTAGGGTCTAGGGTTTTAGGGGTTAGGGTTTAAGGATTTCGGGGTTTTAGGGTTTTAGGGTTTTGGGTTTTAGGGTTTAGGGTTTAGGGGTTTAGGGTTTAGCGTTTAAGGTATAGGGTTTATGGGTTTAGGGTTTATGATTTAGGGGTTAGGGTTTAGGGTTTACGATTTAGGGTTTAGGGGTTTGGGGTTTAGAGTTTAGGGTTTAGGGTTTAGGATTTAGGGTTTAGGGTTTAGGGGTTTAGGGTTTAGGGTTAGGGGTTTAGGGTTAGGGGGTTATTGGTTTAGTGGTTTAGGGGTTTATGGGTTTAGGGTTAGGGTTTAGGATTTAGGGTTTAGGGTTTAGGGTTATGGGTTAGGGGGTTAGGGGTTAGGGGTTATGTGGTAGGGGTTTAGGGGTTAAGGTTTATGGTTTAGGGGTTAGGGTTTAGGGTCATGGGTTTAGGGTCTAGGGTTTATGGTCTAGGATCTAGGGTCTAGGGTTTTAGGGTCTGAGGTCTTAGGGGTTAGGGGTTTAGGGTTTTAGGGTTTTAGGGGTTAAGGGTTTAGTGTTAAGTGTTTAGGGGTTTAGGGGTTAGGGGTTTAGGGTTTAGGGTTTAAGGTTTAGTGTTTAGGGTTAAGGGTTTAGGGGCTTAGGGGTTTAGGGTTTAGGGGTTTAGGGGTTTAGGGGTTAGGGTTAA
>OX451737.1:89755025-89762525 GCA_948472305.1 Vicia faba | reverse complement strand
AGGGTTTAGGGTTTATGGTTTAGGGTTTGGGGGTTTAGGGGTTTATGGGTTAGGGTCTAGGGTCTAAGGTTTAGGGTTTATGGTCTAGGGTCTAAGTTCTAGGGTCTAGAGTTTTAGGGGTTTGGGTTTAGGCTTTAGGGTCTAAGGTTTAGGGTTTAGGGTTAAGGGTTTAGGGTCTAGGGTTTTAGGGGTTAGGGTTTTAGGGTTTAGGGGTTTCGAGTTTAGGGGTTTAGGATTTACGGTTTAGGGGTTAGGGTTAACGGGTTAGGGGTTATGGGTTAGGGGTTATGGGTTAGGTTTAGGGTTTAAGGTTAGGGGTTTTAGGGTTTTGGGGTTAGGGGTTAGGGTTTAGGGTTTAGGGTTTATGGTTTACGGTTTAGGGTTATGGGTTAGGAGGTTAGAGGTTAGGGGTTAGGGGTTAGGGTTTATGGTTTATGTTTTAGGGTTTAGTGTTTTTTAGGGTTTAGGGTTATTTTAGGGTTTAGGGTTTATGGTTTAGGGTTTGGGGGTTTAGGGGTTTATGGGTTAGGGTCTAGGGTCTAGGTTTAGGGTTTATGGTCTAGGGTCTAGGTTCTAGGGTCTAGAGTTTTAGGGGTTTGGGTTTAGGGTTTAGGGTCTAAGGTTTAGGGTTTAGGGTTAAGGGTTTAGGGTCTAGGGTTTTAAGGGTTAGGGTTTTAGGGTTTTGGGGTTTTAGGGTTTAGGGTTTAGGGGTTTAGGGTTTAGGGTTTAGGATTTAGGGGTTAGGGGTTAGGGGTTAGGGTTTAGGAGTTTAGGGCTTAGGGGTTTAGGGTTTAGGGTTGGGGGGTTAGGGGTTAGGGGTTTAGGGGTTAGGGGTTTATGGGTTTATGGTTTAGGTTTTAGGGTTTAGGGTTTAGGGTTTTATGGTTTTAGGGTTTTAGAGTTTTAGGGTTTTAGGGGTTTAGGGGTTTAAGGTTTATGGTTTAGGATTTAGGGTTTAGGGGTTAGGGTTTAGGGTGTAGGGTTTAGGTTTAGGGTTTAGGGTTTAAGGGTTTAGGGTTTAGGGTCTAGGGTTTTAGGGGTTTGGGTTTAGGGTTTAGGGTTTAGGGTCTAGGGTCTAGGGTCTAGCGTTTTAGGGGTTAGGGTTTTAGGGTTTTGGCGTTTTAGGGTTTAAGGGTTTTGGGTTTTAGGGTTTGGGGTTTAGGGGTTTAGGGTTTAGGGTTTAGGTTTTTGGGTTTAGGGGTTTAGGATTTAGGGTTTATGGGTTTAGGGGTTAAGGTCTAGGGTCTAGTGTCTAGGGTCTAGGGTCTAGGGTTTTAGGGTTTAGGGGTTTAGGGTTTAGGGTTTGGGTTTTAGGGTTTAGGGTCTAGGGTCTAGGGTTTTAAGTGTTTGGGTTTTAAGGGTTTGGGTTTAGGGTCTAGGGTTTAGGGTCTAGGTTCTAGGGTCTAGGGTTTTAGGGGTTAGGGTTTTAGGGTTTTAGGGTTTAGTGTTTAGGGTTTAGGGGTTTATGGGTTAGGGGTTTAGGGTTTAGGGTTTAGGGTTTATGGGTTAGGGGTTTAGAGGTTAGGAGTTACGAGTTACGAGTTAGGTTTAAGGTTTAGGGGTTAGGGTTTAGGGTTTAGGGTTATGGGAGTAGGGGTTTAGGGATTTAGGGGTTAGTGGTTAGGGTTAAGGGTTTAGGATTTATGGTTTAGGGTTTAGGGTTTAGGGTTTAGGGGGTTAGGGGTTAGGGGTAAGGGTTTAGGGGTTAAGGTTTAGGGTTTAGGGATTAGTGTTTAGTGTTTTTTAGGGTTTAGGATTTTTTAGGGTTTAGGGTTTAAGGTTTAGGGTTTAGGGGTTAGGGTTTAGGGTTTAGGGGTTTAGGGGTTAGGGTCTAGGGTATTGGTTTTTAGGGTTTCGGGGTCTAGTGTCTAGTGTCTAGGGTTTTAGGGGTTTGGGTTTAGGGTTTAGTGTTTAGGGTCTAGGGTCTATGGTTTAGGGTTTAGGGTCTAGGGTCTAGGGTCTAGGGTTTTGGGTTTTAGGGTTTAGGGTTTTAGGGTTTTGGGTTTTAGGGTTTAGGGTTTAGGGTTTAGGGTTTAAGGTTAAGGGTTTAGTGGTTAGGGGTTAGGGTTTAGGATTTATGATTTAGGGTTTACGATTTATGGTTTACGGTTTAGGGTTATGGGTTAGGGGGTTAGGGGTTAGGGGTTTAGGGGTTAGGGTTTAGGTTTTAGGGTTTAGGGTTTAGTGTTTTTTAGGGTATAGGGTTTTAGGGGTTTAATGTTTAGGGTTTAGTGGTTTAAGGGTTTAGGGGTTAGGGGTTTAGGGTTTAAGGTTTAGTGTTTATGGGTTAGGGGTTTAGGGGTTAGGGGTTTAGGGTTTAGAGTTTAGGGGTTCAGGGTTAGGAGTTGTGGGTTAGGTTTAGGGTTTAGGGTTAGGGTTTAGGGTTATGGGTATAGGGGTTTAGGGATTTAGGGGTAAGGGTTTAGGGTTTATAATTTAGGGTTTAAGGTTTAGGGTTTAGGGTTAGGGGGTTAGGGGTTAGGGGGTAGGGGTTTAGGGGTTAGGGGTTAGGGTTTAGGGTTTAGTGTTTTTTAGGGTTTAGGGTTTTTTAGGGTTTAGTGTTTAAGGTTTAGGGTTTAGGGGTTTAGGGGTTAGGGTCTAGGGTCTAGGGTCTAGGGTATTGGGTTTTAGGGTTTCGGGGTCTAGTGTCTAGGGTTTTAGTGGTTTGGGTTTAGGGTTTAGTGTTTAGGGTCTAGGGTCTACGGTTTAGGGTTTAGGGTCTAGGGTTTAAGGGTTAGGGTTTAAGGATTTCGGGGTTTTAGGGTTTTAGGGTTTTGGGTTTTAGGGTTTAGGGTTTTGGGGTTTAGGGTTTAGGGTTTAAAGTATAGGGTTTATGGGTTTATGGGTTTAGGATTTAGGGGTTAGGGTTTAGGGTTTAGGGGTTAGGGTTTAGGGGTTTAGAGTTTAGGGTTTAGGGTTTAGGATTTAGGGTTTAGGGTTTAGGGTTTAGGGTTAGGGGTTTAGGGTTAGGGGGTTATTGGTTTAGGGGTTTAGGGGTTTAGGGGTTAAGGGTTAGCGTTTAGGATTTAGGGTTTAGGATTTAGGGTTATGGGTTAGGGGGTTAGGGGTTATGTGGTAGGGGTTTAGGGGTTAGGGTTTAGGGTTAAGGGGTTAGGGGTTAGGGTTTAGGGTCTAGGATTTATGGTCTAGGGTCTAGGGTTTTAGGGTCTGAGGTCTTAGGGGTTAGGGTTTTATGGTTTTGGGGTTTTAGGGGTTTAGGGTTTAGTGTTAAGGGTTTAGGGGTTTAGGGGTTTAGGGTTTAGGGTTTAATGTTTAGTGTTTAGGGTTAGGGGTTTAGGGGCTTAGGGGTTTAGGGTTTAGGGGTTAGGGTTAAGGGGTTATGGGTTAGGTTTAGGGTTTAGGGTTTAGGGTTAGGGGTTTAGGAGTTTAGGGGTTAGGGTTTAGGGTTTAGGGTTTAGGGTTAGGGGATAGGGGTTTAGGGGTTAGGGGTTAGGGGTTAGGATTTAGGGTTTAGGGTTTAGGGTTTAGAGTTATGGGTTAGGGGTTCAGGTGTTAGGGTTTAGGGGTTTCAGATTTAGGGGTTTAGGATTTACGGTTTAAGGGTTAGGGTTAACAGGTTAGGGGTTATGGGTTAGGTTTAGGGGTTTTGGGGTTAGGAGTTAGGGTTTAGGATTTATGGTTTACGGTTTAGTGTTATGGATTATAGGGTTAGAGGTTAGGGGTTAGGGGTTAGGGTTTAGGGTGTAGGGTTTAGGTTTAGGGTTTAGGGTTTAAGGGTTTAGGGTTTTAGGGTTTAGGGTCTAGGGTCTAGCGTTTTAGGGGTTAGAGTTTTAGGGTTTTGGCGTTTTAGGGTTTAAGGGTTTTGGGTTTTAGGGTTTAGGGTTTAGGGGTTTAGGGTTTAGGGTTTAGGTTTTAGGGTTTAGGGGTTTAGGATTTAGGGTTTATGGTTTATGGTTTATGGGTTTAGGGGTTAAGGTCTAGGGTCTAGTGTCTAGGGTCTAGGGTCTAGGGTTTTAGGGTTTTGGGGTTTAGGGTTTAGGGTCTGGGGTCTAGGGGTTAGGGTTTATGGTCAGAGGTCTTAGGGGTTAGGGTTTCAGGGTTTTGGGGTTTTAGGGGTTTAGGGTTTAGTGTTAAGGGTTTAGGGGTTCAGGGGTTAGGGGTTTAGGGTTTAGGGTTTAATGTTTAGTGTTTAGTGTTAGGGGTTTAGGGGCTTAGGGGGTTAGGGTTTAGGGGTTTAGGGGTTAGGGTTAAGGGTTAAGGGGTTAGAGGTTAGGGGTTAGGTTTAGGGTTTAGGGTTTAGGGTTAGGAGTTTAGGGGTTTAGGGGTTAGGGTTAGGGTTTAGGGTTTAGGGTTTAGGGTTTAGGGTTAAGGGATAGGGGGTAAGGGTTAGGGGTTATGGTTTAGGATTTAGGGTTTAGGGTTTAAGGTTTAGAGTTAGGGGTTAGGGGTTTAGGTGTTAGGGTTTAGGGGTTTCGGATTTAGGGGTTTAGGATTTACGGTTTAAGGGTTAGGGTTAACGGGTTACGGGTTATGGGTTAGGTTTAGGGTTTAGGGTTTAAGGTTAGGGGTTTAGGGGTTTTGGGGTTAGTGGTTAGGGGTTAGGGTTTAGGGTTTATGGTTTACGGTTTAGGGTTATGGATTAGGGGGTTAGAGGTTAGGGGTTAAGGTTTAAGGTTTAGGTTTTAGGGTTTAGTGTTTTTTAGGGTTTAGGGTTATTTTAGGGTTTAGGGTTTAGGGTTTGGCAGTTTAGGGGTTAGGGGTTAGGGTCTAGGGTCTGGGGTCTAGGGTTTAGGGTTTAGGGTCTAGGGTCTAGGGTCTAGGGTCTAGAGTTTTAGGGGTTGGGTTTAGGGTTTAGGGTTTAGGTTTTAGGGTTAAGGGTTTAGGGGTTAAGGTTTAGGGTTTTTGGTTTTAGGGTTTTAGGGTTTTAGGGTTTAGGGTTTAGGGTTTAGGGTTTAGGGGTTTAGGGTTTAGGGTTTAGGATTTAGGGGTTAGGGGTTAGTGGTTAGGGTTTAGGGGTTTAGGGCTTAGGGGTTTAGGGTTTAGGGTTAGGGGGTTAGGGGTTAGGGGTTTAGGGGTTAGGGGTTTATGGGTTTATGGTTTAGGTTTTAGGTTTTAGGGTTTAGGGTTTTAGGGTTTTAGGGTTTTAGAGTTTTAGGGTTTTAGGGGTTTAGGGGTTTAAGGTTTAGGGTTTAGGATTTAGGGTTTAGGGGTTAGGGTGTAGGGTTTAGGTTTAGGGTTTAGGGTTTAGGGTTTAAGGGTTTAGGGTTTAGGGTTTAGGGTCTAGGGTTTTAGGGGTTTGGGTGTAGGGTTTAGGGTCTAGGGTTTAGGGTTTAGGGTCTAGGGTCTAGCGTTTTAGGGGTTAGGGTTTTAGGGTTTTGGCGTTTAAGGGTTTAAGGGTTTTGGGTTTTAGGGTTTAGGGTTTAGGGGTTTAGGGTTTAGGGTTTAGGGTTTAGGTTTTAGGGTTTAGGGGTTTAGGATTTAGGGTTTAGGGTTTAGGGTTTATGGGTTTAGGGGTTAAGGTCTAGGGCCTAGTGTCTAGGGTCTAGGGTCTAGGGTTTTAGGGTTTTGGGTTTTAGGGTTTAGGGTTTGGGTTTTAGGGTCTAGGGTCTAGGGTTTTAGGGGTTTGGGTTTTAGGGGTTTGGGTTTAGGGTCTAGGGTTTAGGGTCTAGGTTCTAGGGTCTAGGGTTTTAGGGGTTATGGTTTTAGGGGTTTGGGGTTTAAGGGTTTAGTGTTTAGGGTTTAGGGGTTTATGGGTTAGTGATTTAGGGTTTATGGTTTAGGGTTTATGGGTTAGGGGTTTAGAGGTTAGGAGTTAGGAGTTACGAGTTAGGTTTAAGGTTTAGGGGTTAGGGTTTAGGGTTTAGGTTTATGGGTGTAGGGGTTTAGGGATTTAGGGGTTAGTGGTTAGGGTTTAGGGTTTAGGATTTATGTTTTAGGGTTTAGGGTTTAGGGGGTTAGGGGTTAGGGGTATGGGTTTAGGGGTTAGGGGTTAGGGTTTAGGGTTTAGTGTTTTTTAGGGTTTAGGATTTTTTAGGGTTTAAGGTTTAAGGTTTAGGGTTTAGGTTTTAGGGTTTTGGGTTTAGGGTTTGGGGGTTTAGGAGTTTAGGGGTTAGGGTCTAGGGTCTAGGGTCTAGGGTCTAGGGTTTAGGGTTTAGGGTCTAGGGTCTAGAGTTTTTGGGGTTTGGGTTAAGGGTTTAGGGTCTAGGGTTTAGGGTTAAGGGTTTAGGGTTTAGGGTCTAGGGTTTTAGGGGTTTTGGTTTTAGGGTTTTGGGGTTTTATGATTTTGTGTTTTAGGGTTTAGGGTTTAGGGTTTAGGGGTTTAGGGGTTTAGGGTTTAGGATTTAGGGGTTAGGGATTAGGGGTTAGGGGTTAGGGGTTAGGGGTTTAGGGCTTAGGGGTTAAGGGTTTAGGGTTTAGGGTTAGGGGGTTAGGCGTTTAAGGGTTAGGGGTTTATGGGTTTATGGTTTAGGTTTTAGGGTTTAGGGTTTAAGGTTTTAGGGTTTAGGGTTTTTGAGTTTTAGGGTTTTAGGGGTTTAGGGGTTTAAGGTTTAGGGTTTAGGATTTAGGGTTTAAGGGTTAGGGTTTAGGGTGTAGGATTTATGTTTAGGATTTAGGGTTTAAGGGTTTAGGGTTTAGGGTCTAGGGTTTTAGGGGTTTGGGTTTAGGGTTTAGGGTCTAGGGTTTAGGGTTTAGGGTCTAGGGACTAGCGTTTTAGGGGTTATGGTTTTAGGGTTTTGGCATTTTAGGGTTTAAGGGTTTTGGGTTTTAGGGTTAAGGGTTTAGGGGTTTAGGGTTTAGGGTTTAGGGTTTAGGTTTTAGGGTTTAGGGGTTTAGGATTTAAGGTTTAGGGTTTAGGGTTTATGGGTTTAGGGGTTAAGGTCTAGGGTCTAGTGTCTAGGGACTAGGGTCTAGGGTTTTGGGATTTAGGGTTTAGGGTTTGGGTTTTAGGGTCTAGGGTCTAGGGTCTAGGGTTTTAGGGGTTTGGGTTTAGGGTCTAGGGTTTAGGGTCTAGGTTCTAGGGTCTAGGGTCTAGGGTTCTAGGGGTTAGGGTTTTAGGGTTTTGGGGTTTTAGGGTTTAGTGTTTAGGGTTTAGGGGTTTATGGGTTAGGGGTTTAGGGTTTAGGGTTTATGGGTTAGGGGATTAGAGGTTAGAAGCTAGGAGTTACAAGTTAGGTTTAAGGTTTAGGGGTTAGGGTTTAGGGTTTAGGGTTATGGGTGTAGGGGTTTAGGGATTTAGGGGTTAGTGGTTAGGGTTTAGGGTTTAGAATTTATGGTTTAGGGTTTAGGGTTTAGGGGGTTAGGGGTAGGGGTTTAGGGGTTAGGGTTTAGGGTTTAGGGTTTAGTGTTTTTTAGGGTTTAGGAGTTTTTAGGGTTTAGGGTTTAAGGGTTTATGGGTTCGGGTCTAGGGTCTAGGGTATTGGGTTTTAGGGTTTCGGGGTCTAGTGTCTAGGGTTTTAGGGGTTTGGGTTTAGGGTTTAGTGTTTAGGGTCTAGGGTCTATGGTTTAGGGTTTAGGGTCTAGGGTCTAGGATTTTGGGGG
>OX451737.1:89672525-89737525 GCA_948472305.1 Vicia faba | reverse complement strand
GTTTAGGGTTTAGGGTTTGGGGGTTTAGGAGTTTAGGGGTTAGGGTCTAGGGTCTAGGGTCTAGGGTCTAGGGTTTAGGGTTTAGGGTCTAGGGTCTAGAGTTTTTGGGGTTTGGGTTAAGGGTTTAGGGTCTAGGGTTTAGGGTTAAGGGTTTAGGGTTTAGGGTCTAGGGTTTTAGGGGTTAGGGTTTTAGGGTTTTGGGGTTTTAGGATTTTGTGTTTTAGGGTTTAGGGTTTAGGGTTTAGGGGTTTAGGGGTTTAGGGTTTAGGATTTAGGGGTTAGGGATTAGGGGTTAGGGGTTAGGGGTTTAGGGCTTAGGGGTTAAGGGTTTAGGGTTTAGGGTTAGGGGGTTAGGGGTTAGGCGTTTAGGGGTTAGGGGTTTATGGGTTTATGGTTTAGGTTTTAGGGTTTAGGGTTTAAGGTTTTAGGGTTTTAGGGTTTTTGAGTTTTAGGGTTTTAGGGGTTTAGGGGTTTAAGGTTTAGGGTTTAGGATTTAGGGTTTAAGGGTTAGGGTTTAGGGTGTAGGATTTAGGTTTAGGATTTAGGGTTTAAGGGTTTAGGGTTTAGGGTCTAGGGTTTTAGGGGTTTGGGTTTAGGGTTTAGGGTCTAGGGTTTAGGGTTTAGGGTCTAGGGTCTAGGGACTAGCGTTTTAGGGGTTATGATTTTAGGGTTTTGGCATTTTAGGGTTTAAGGGTTTTGGGTTTTTGGGTTAAGGGTTTAGGGGTTTAGGGTTTAGGGTTTAGGGTTTAGGGTTTAGGTTTTAGGGTTTAAGGATTTAGGATTTAAGGTTTAGGGTTTAGGGTTTATGGGTTTAGGGGTTAAGGTCTAGGGTCTAGTGTCTAGGGACTAGGGTCTAGGGTTTTGGGGTTTAGGGTTTAGGGTTTGGGTTTTAGGGTCTAGGGTCTAGGGTTTTAGGGGTTTGGGTTTAGGGTCTAGGGTTTAGGGTCTAGGTTCTAGGGTCTAGGGTCTAGGGTTTTAGGGGTTAGGGTTTTAGGGTTTTGGGGTTTTAGGGTTTAGTGTTTAGGGTTTAGGGGTTTATGGGTTAGGGGTTTAGGGTTTAGGGTTTATGGGTTAGGGGATTAAAGGTTAGAAGCTAGGAGTTACAAGTTAGGTTTAAGGTTTAGGGGTTAGGGTTTAGGGTTTAGGGTTTAGGGTTATGGGTGTAGGGGTTTAGGGATTTAGGGGTTAGTGGTTAGGGTTTAGGGTTTAGAATTTATGGTTTAGGGTTTAGGGTTTAGAGGGTTAGGGGTAGGGGTTTAGGGTTTAGTGTTTTTTAGGGTTTAGGAGTTTATAGGGTTTAGGGTTTAGGGGTTAGGGTTTAAGGGTTTATGGGTTCGGGTCTAGGGTCTAGGGTATTGGGTTTTAGGGTTTCGGGGTCTAGTGTCTAGGGTTTTAGGGGTTTGGGTTTAGGGTTTAGTGTTTAGGGTCTAGGGTCTATGGTTTAGGGTTTAGGGTCTAGGATTTTGGGGGTTAGGGTTTTAGGGGTTTAGGGTTTTAGGGTTTTGGGTTTTAGGGTTTAGGGTTTAAGGGTTTAGGGTTTAGTGTTTAGGGTTTAGGGGTTAGGGTTTTGGGTTTAGGATTTAGAGTTTAGGGTTTAGGGTTTAGGGTCTAGGGTCTAGAGTTTTAGGGGTTAAGGTTTTAGGGTTTTAGGGTTTTTGGTTTTAGGGTTTAGGGGTTTAGGGTTTAGGGTTTAGGGTATAGGCTTTAGAGGTTTAGGGTTTAGGGGTTAGGGGTTAGGGTTTAGGGTTTAGGGGTTTAGGGTTTAGGGTTTAGGATTTATGGGTTAGGGTTTAGGGGTTTATGGTTTAGGGTTTAGGGTTAGGGGGTTAGTGGTTTAGGGGTTTAAGGGTTTATGGGTTTAGGGTTAGGGTTTAGGGTTTAGGGTCTAGGGTCTAGGGCCTAGGGTTTAAGGTTTAGGGTCTAGGGGTTAGGGTCTAGGGTCTAGGATCTAGGGTTTTAGGGGTTAGGGTTTTAGGTTTTTGGGGTTTTAGGGTTTTAGGGTTTTGGGTTTTAGGGTTTAGGGTTTAGGGGTATAGGGTTTAAGGTTTAAGGTATAGGGTTTAGGGGTTTTGGCTTTAGGATTTAGGGGTTAAGGGTTAGGGTTTAGGGTTTAGGGGTTTAGGTTTTAGAGTTTAGGGTTTAGGGTTTAGGGTTTAGGGGTTTAGGGTTTAGAGTTTAGGGTTTATGGTTTAGGATTTAAGGGTTAGGGTTTAGGGTTAGGGGTTAGGGGTTTAGGGTTAGGGGGTTATTGGTTTAGGGGTTTAGGGGTTAAGGGGTTAAGGGTTAGGGTTTAGGATTTAGGGTTTAGGGTTATGGGTTAGGGGGTTAGGGGTTATGTGGAAGGGGTTTAGGGGTTAGGGTTTAGGGTTAAGGGGTTAGGGGTTAGGGTCTAGGGTCTAGGGTTTTAGGGTCTGAGGTTTTAGGGGTTAGGGTTTTAGGGTTTAGGGGTTTTAGTGGTTTAGGGTTTAGTGTTAAGGGTTTAGGGGTTTAGGGGTTAGGGGTTTAGGGTTTAGGGTTTAAGGTTTAGTGTTTAGGGTTTGGGGTTTAGGGGCTTATGGGTTTAGGGTTTAGGGGTTTAGGGTTTAAGGTTTAGGGGTTAGGGTTAAGGGTTAAGGGGTTAGGGGTTAGGGGTTAGGTTTAGGGTTTAGGGTTAGGGGTTTAGGGGTTTAGGGGTTAGGGGTTAGGGGTTAGGGTTTAGGGTTTAGGGTTAGGGGTTTAGGGGTTATGGTTTAGGATTTAAGGTTTAGGGTTTAGCGTTTAGAGTTATGGGTTAGGGGTTTAGGGGTTAGGGTTTAGGGGTTTCGGGTTTAGGGGTTTAGGATTTATGGTTTAGGGGTTAGGGTTAACAGGTTAGGGGTTATGGGTTAGGTTTAGGGTTTAGGGTTTAAGGTTAGGGGTTTTGGGGTTAGGGTTTAGGGTTTATGGTTTACGGTTTAGGGTTATGGGTTAGGGGGTTAGAGGTTAGGGGTTAGGGGTTAGGGTTTAGGTTTTAGGGTTTAGTGTTTTTTTAGGGTTTAAGGTTATTTTAGGGTTTAGGGTTTAGGGTTTAGGGTTTAGGGTTTAGGGGTTAGAGGTTAGGGGTTAGGGGTTAGGGGTTAGGGTTTAGGTTTTAGGGTTTAGTGTTTTTTTAGGGTTTAGGGTTATTTTAGGGTTTATGGTTTAGGGTTTGGGGGTTTAGGGGTCTAGGGGTTAGGGTCTAGGGTCTAGGAAGGGTTTAGAGTTTTAGGGTTTTGGGGTTTTATGGTTTAGGGTTTTAGGGTTTAGGGTTAGGATTTAGGGGTTAGGGGTTAGGGTTTAGGGGTTTAGGGCTTAGGGGTTTATGGGTTTATGGTTTAGGTTTTAGGGTTTAGGGTTTTTGGGTTTTAGGGTTTTAGAGTTTTAGGGTTTTAGGGGTTTAGGGGTTTAAGGTTTAGGGTTTAGGATTTAGGGTTTAGGGGTTAGGGTTTAGGGTGTAGGGTTTAGGTTTAGGGTTTAGGGTTTTAGGGTCTAGGGTTTAGAGTCTAGGGATTTAAGGGTTTGGGTTTAGGGTTTAGGGTCTAGGATTTAGGGTCTAGGGTCTAGGGTCTAGCATTTTAGGGTTTAGGATTTTAGGGTTTTACCATTTTAGGGTTTAAGGGTTTTGGGTTTTATGGTTTAGGGGTTTAGGGTTTATGGTTTAGGTTTTAGGGTTTAGGGGTTTAGGATTTAGGGTTTAGGGTATAGGGTTTATGGGTTTAGGGGTTAAGGTCTAGGGTCTAGTGTCTAGGGTCTAGGGTCTAGGGTTTTAGGGTTTTGGGGTTTAGGGTTTGGGTTTTAGGGTCTAGGGTCTAGGGTTTTAGAGGTTTGGGTTTTATGGGTTTGGGTTTAGGGTCTAGGGTTTAGGGTCTAGGGTTTAGGGTCTAGGGTCTAGGGTCTAGGGTCTAGGGTTTTAGGGGTTAGGGTTTTAGGGTTTTGGGGTTTTAGGGTTTAGTGTTTAGGGTTTAGGGGTTTATGGGTTAGGGGTTTAGGGTTTAGGGTTTAGGGTTTATGGGTTAGGGGTTAAGAGGTTAGGAGTTAGGAGTTACGAGTTAGGTTTAAGGTTTAGGGGTTAGGGTTTAGGGTTTAGGGTTATGGGTGTAGTGGTTTAGAGATTTAGGGGTTAGTGGTTAGGGTTTAGGGTTTAGGATTTATGGTTTAGGGTTTAGGGTTTAGGGGGTTAGGGGCAGGGGTTTAGGGGTTATGGTTTAGGGTTTAGGGTTTAATGTTTAGTGTTTTTTAGGGTTTAGGATTTTTTAGGGTTTAGGGTTTAAGGTTTAGGGTTTAGGGGTTAAGGTTTATGGTTTAGGGGTTTAGGGGTTAGGGTCTAGGGTCTAGGGTATTGGGTTTTAGGGTTTCGGGGTCTAGGGTCTAGTGTCTAGGGTTTTAGGGGTTTGGGTTTAAAGTTTAGTGTTTAGGGTCTAGGGTCTATGGTTTAGGGTTTAAGGTCTAGGGTCTAGGGTTTTAGGGGTTAGGGTTTTAAGGGTTTAGGGTTTTAGGGTTTTGGGTTTTAGGGTTTAGGGTTTTAGGGTTTAGGGTTTAGAGTTTAGGGTTTAGGGTTTAGGGTCTAGGGTTTAGGGATTAGGGTCTAGGGTTTAGGGTCTAGGGTCTATGGTTTTAGGGGTTAGGGTTTTAGGGTTTTGGGGTTTTAGGGTTTTAGGGTTTTGGGTTTTAGGGTTTAGGGTTTAGGGGTTTAGGGTTTAGTGTTTAGGGTTTAGGGTTTAGGGGTTAGGGTTTTGGGTTTAGGATTTAGAGTTTAGGGTTTAGGGTTTAGGGTCTAGGGTCTCGGGTTTAGGGTCTAGAGTTTTAGGGGTTAAGGTTTTAGGGTTTTGGGGTTTTTGGTTTTAGGGTTTTAGGGTTTTTGGTTTTAGGGTTTAGGGGTTTAGGGTTTAGGGTTTAGGGTTTAGGGTTTAGGGTATAGGCTTTAGATGTTTAGGGTTTAGGGGTTAGGGTTTAGGGTTTAGGGGTTTAGGGTTTAGGGTTTAGGATTTATGGGTTAGGGTTTATGGGTTTAGGGTTTAGGGTTTAGGGTTAGGGGGTTAGTGGTTTAGGGGTTTATGGGTTTAGGGGTTAGGGTTTAGGGTTTAGGGTTTAGGGTTTAGGGTTTAGGGTTTAGGGTATAGGGTCTAGGGCCTAGGGTTTAAGGTTTAGGGTCTAGGGGTTAGGGTCTAGGGTCTAGGGTCTAGGGTTTTAGGGGTTAGGGTTTTAGGATTTTGGGGTTTTAGGGTTTTAGGGTTTTGGGTTTTAGGGTTTAGGGGTATATGGTTTAAGGTATAGGGTTTAGGGGTTTTGGGTTTAGGATTTAGGGGTTAAGGGTTAGGGTTTAGGGTTTAGGGTTTAGGGGTTTAGGGTTTAAAGTTTAGGGTTTAGAGTTTTGGGTTTAGGGGTTTAGGGTTTAGAGTTTAGGGTTTAAGGGTTTAGGGGTTAGGGGTTTATGGGTTTATGGTTTAGGTTTTAGGGTTTAGGTTTTAGGGTTTTAGGGTTTTAGAGTTTTATGGTTTTAGGGGTTTAGGGGTTTAAGGTTTAGGGTTTAGGATTTGGGGTTAGAGTTTAGGGTGTAGGGTTTAGGTTTAAGGTTTAGGGTTTTAGGGTCTAGGGTTTAGGGTCTAGGGTTTTAAGGGTTTGGGTTTAGGCTTTTGGGTCTAGGGTTTAGGGTTTAGGGTCTAGGGTTTAGCGTTTTAGGGTTTAGGGTTTTAGGGTTTTGGCATTTTAGGGTTTAAGGGTTTTGGGTTTTAGGGTTTAGGGGTTTAGGGTTTAGGGTTTAGGTTTTAGGGTTTAGGGGTTTAGGATTTAGGGTTTAGGGTATAGGGTTTATGGGTTTAGGGGTTAAGGTATACGGTCTAGTGTCTAGGGTCTAGGGTCTAGGGTTTTAGGGTTTTGGGGTTTAGGGTTTAGGGTTTGGGTTTTAGGGTCTAGGGTCTAGGGTCTAGGGTTTTAGGGTTTTGGGGTTTTAGGGTTTAGTGTTTAGGGTTTAGGGGTTTATGGGTTAGGGGTTTAGGGTTTAGGGTTTATGGGTTAGGGGTTAAGAGGTTAGGAGTTAGGAGTTACGAGTTAGGTTTAAGGTTTAGGGGTTAGGGTTTAGGGGTTAGGGTTATGGGTGTAGGGGTTTAGAGATTTAGGGGTTAGTGGTTAGGGTTTAGGGTTTAGGATTTATGGTTTAGGGTTTAGGGTTTAGGGGGTTAGTTGCAGGGGTTTAGGGGTTATGGTTTAGGGTTTAGGGTTTAATGTTTAGTGTTTTTTAGGGTTTAGGATTTTTTAGGGTTTAGGGTTTAAGGTTTAGGGTTTAGGGGTTAGGGTTTATGGTTTAGGGGTTTAGGGGTTAGGGTATAGGGTCTAGGGTATTGGGTTTTAGGGTTTCGGGGTCTAGGGTCTAGTGTCTAGGGTTTTAGGGGTTTGGGTTTAAAGTTTAGTGTTTACGGTCTAGGGTCTATGGTTTAGGGTTTAAGGTCTAGGGTCTAGGGTTTTAGGGGTTAGGGTTTTAAGGGTTTAGGGTTTTAGGGTTTTGGGTTTTAGGGTTTAGGGTTTTAGGGTTTAGGGTTTAGAGTTTAGGGTTTAGGGTTTAAGGTTTAGGGTCTAGGGTTTAGGGATTAGGGTCTAGGGTTTAGGGTCTAGGGTCTATGATTTTAGGGGTTAGGGTTTTAGGGTTTTGGGGTTTTAGGGTTTTAGGGTTTTGGGTTTTAGGGTTTAGGGTTTAGGGGTTTAGGGTTTAGTGTTTAGGGTTTAGGGTTTAGAGTTTAGGGTTTACGGTTTAGGATTTAAGGGTTAGGGTTTAGGGTTTGGGGTTAGGGGTTTAGGGTTAGGGAGTTATTGGTTTAGGGGTCTAGGGTTAGGGTCTAGGGTCTAGGGTTTGGGTTTAGGATTTAGAGTTTAGGGTTTAGGGTCTAGGGTCTAGGGTTTAGGGTCTAGAGTTTTAGGGGTTAAGGTTTTAGGGTTTTGGGGTTTTAGGGTTTTAGGGTTTTTGGTTTTAGGGTTTAGGGAATTAGGGTATAGGCTTTAGAGGTTTAGGGTTTAGGGGTTAGGGTTTAGGGTTTAGGGGTTTAGGGTTTAGGGTTTAGGATTTATGGGTTAGGGTTTAGGGGTTTAGGGTTTAGGGTTTAGGGTTAGGGGGTGAGTGGTTTAGGGGTTTAGGGGTTTATGGGTTTAGGGGTTAGGGGTTAGGGTTTAGGGTTTAGGGTTTAGGGTTTAGGGTCTAGGGTCTAGGGCCTAGGGTTTAAGGTTTAGGGTCTAGGGGTTAGGGTCTAGGGTCTAGGGTTTTAGGGGTTAGGGTTTTAGGATTTTGGGGTTTTAGGGTTTTAGGGTTTTGGGTTTTAGGGTTTAGGGTTTAGGGGTATAGGGTTTAAGGTTTAAGGTATAGGGTTTAGGGGTTTTGGGTTTAGGATTTAGGGGTTAAGGGTTAGGGTTTAGGGTTTAGGGTTTAGGGGTTTAGGGTTTAGAGTTTACGGTTTACGGTTTAGGATTTAAGGGTTAGGGTTTAGGGTTTGGGGTTAGGTGTTTAGGGTTAGGGGGTTATTGGTTTAGGGGTTTAGGGGTTAAGGGTTAGGGTTTAGGATTTAGGGTTTAGGGTTATGGGTTAGGGGGTTAGGGGTTATGTGGTAGGGGTTTAGGGGTTAGGGTTTAGGGTTAAGGGGTTAGGGGTTAGGGTCTAGGGTCTAGGGTTTTAGGGTCTGAGGTTTTAGGGGTTAGGGTTTTAGGGTTTTGGGGTTTTAGGGGTTTAGGGTTTAGTGTTAAGGGTTTAGGGGTTTAGGGGTTAGGGGTTTAGGGTTTAGGGTTTAAGGTTTAGTGTTTAGGGTTTGGGGTTTAGGGGCTTAGGGGTTTAGGGTTTAAGGGTTTAGGGTTTAGGGTTTAGGGGTTAGGGTGAAGGGTTAAGGGGTTAGGGGTTATGGGTTAGGTTTAGGGTTTAGGGTTAGGGGTTTAGGGGTTTAGGGGTTAGGGGCTAGGGGTTAGGGTTTAGGGTTAGGGGTTTAGGGGTTAGGGGTTATGGTTTAGGATTTAAGGTTTAGGGTTTAGGGTTTAGAGTTATGGGTTAGGGGTTTAGGGGTTTCGGGTTTAGGGGTTTAGGATTTATGGTTTAGGGGTTAGGGTTAACGGGTTAGGGGTTATGGGTTAGGTTTAGGGTTTAGGGTTTAAATTTAGGGGTTTAGGGGTTTTGGGGTTAGGGGTTAGGGGTTAGGGGTTAGGGGTTAGGGTTTAGGGTTTATGGTTTACGGTTTAGGGTTATGGGTTAGGGGGTTAGAGGTTAAGGGTTAGGGGTTAGGGTTTAGGTTTTAGGGTTTAGTGTTTTTTTAGGGTTTAAGGTTATTTTAGGGTTTAGGGTTTAGGGTTTAGAGGTTAGGGGTTAGGGGTTAGGGGTTAGGGTTTAGGGTTTAGGTTTTAGGGTTTAGTGTTTTTTTAGGGTTTAGGGTTATTTTAGGGTTTAGGGTTTATGGTTTAGGGTTTGGGGGTTTAGGGGTTTAGGGGTTAGGGTCTAGGGTCTAGGAAGGGTTTAGAGTTTTAGGGTTTTGGGGTTTTAGGGTTTAGGGTTTCGGATTTAGGGGTTAGGGGTTTAGGGTTTAGGGTTTAGGGTTTATGGGTTAGGGGTTAAGAGCTTAGGAGTTACGAGTTACGAGTTAGGTTTAAGGTTTAAGGGTTAGGATTTAGGGTTTAAGGTTATGGGTGTAGGGGTTTAGAGATTTAGGGGTTAGTGGTTAGGGTTTAGGGTTTAGGATTTATGGTTTAGGGTTAAGGGTTTAGGGGGTTAGGGGTTAGGGGCAGGGGTTTAGGGGTTATGGTTTAGGATTTAGGGTTTAATGTTTAGTGTTTTTTAGGGTTTAGGATTTTTTAGGGTTTAGGGTTTAAGGTTTAGGGTTTAGGGGTTAGGGTTTATGGTTTACGGGCTTAGGGGTTAGGGTCTAGGGTCTAGGGTATTGGGTTTTAGGGTTTCGGGGTCTAGGGTCTAGTGTCTAGGGTTTTAGGGGTTTGGGTTTAAAGTTTAGTGTTTAGGGTCTAGGGTCTATGGTTTAGGGTTTAAGGTCTAGGGTCTAGGGTCTAGGGTTTTAGGGGTTAGGGTTTTAAGGGTTTAGGGTTTTAGGGTTTTGGGTTTTAGGGTTTAAGGTTTTAGGGTTTAGGGTTTAGAGTTTAGGGTTTAGGGTTTAGTGTTTAGGGTCTAGGGTCTAGGGTTTAGGGATTAGGGTCTAGGGTTTAGGGTCTAGGGTCTAGGGTCTATGGTTTTAGGGGTTAGGGTTTTAGGGTTTTGGGGTTTTAGGGTTTTAGGGTTTTGGGTTTTAGGGTTTAGAGTTTAGGGGTTTAGGGTTTAGGGTATATGCTTTAGGGGTTTAGGGTTTAGGGGTTAGGGTTTAGGGTTTAGGGTTTAGGGTTTAGGATTTATGGGTTAGGGTTTAGGGGTTTAGGGTTAGGGGGTTAGTGGTTTAGGGGTTTAGGGGTTTAGGGGTTAGGGGTTAGGGTTTAGGGTTTAGGGTTTAGGGTCTAGGGTCTAGGGCCTAGGGTTTAAGGTTTAGGGTCTAGGGGTTAGGGTCTAGGGTCTAGGGTCTAGGGTTTTAGGGGTTAGGGTTTTAGGATTTTGGGGTTTTAGGATTTTAGGGTTTTGGGTTTTAGGGTTTAGGGTTTAGGGGTATAGGGTTTAGGGTTTAAGGTATAGGGTTTAGGGGTTTAGGGTTTAGGGGTTAGGGTTTAGGGTTTAGGGGTTTAGGGTTTAGAGTTTAGGGTTTAGGGTTTAGGGGTTTAGGGTTTAGAGTTTAGGGTTTAGGGTTTAGGATTTAGGGGTTAGGATTTAGGGTTTGGGGTTAGGGGTTTAGGGTTAGGGGGTTATTGGTTTAGGGGTCTAGGGTTAGGGTCTAGGGTCTAGGGTTTGGGTTTAGGATTTAGAGTTTAGGGTTTAGGGTCTAGGGTCTAGGGTTTAGGGTCTAGAGTTTTAGGGGTTAAGGTTTTAGGGTTTTGGGGTTTTTGGGTTTTTGGGTTTTTGGTTTTAGGGTTTAGGGAATTAGGGTATAGGCTTTAGAGGTTTAGGGTTTAGGGGTTAGGGTTTAGGGTTTAGGGGTTTAGGGTTTAGGGTTTAGGATTTATGGGTTAGGGTTTAGGGGTTTAGGGTTTAGGGTTTAGGGTTAGGGGGTGAGTGGTTTAGGGGTTTAGGGGTTTATGGGTTTAGGGGTTAGGGGTTAGGGTTTAGGGTTTAGGGTTTAGGGTTTAGGGTCTAGGGTCTAGGGCCTAGGGTTTAAGGTTTAGGGTCTAGGGGTTAGGGTCTAGGGTCTAGGGTTTTAGGGGTTAGGGTTTTAGGATTTTGGGGTTTTAGGGTTTTAGGGTTTTGGGTTTTAGGGTTTAGGGTTTAGGGGTATAGGGTTTAAGGTTTAAGGTATAGGGTTTAGGGGTTTTGGGTTTAGGATTTAGGGGTTAAGGGTTAGGGTTTAGGGTTTAGGGTTTAGGGGTTTAGGGTTTAGAGTTTACGGTTTACGGTTTAGGATTTAAGGGTTAGGGTTTAGGGTTTGGGGTTAGGTGTTTAGGGTTAGGGGGTTATTGGTTTAGGGGTTTAGGGGTTAAGGGGTTAAGGGTTAGGGTTTAGGATTTAGGGTTTAGGGTTATGGGTTAGGGGGTTAGGGGTTATGTGGTAGGGGTTTAGGGGTTAGGGTTTAGGGTTAAGGGGTTAGGGGTTAGGGTCTAGGGTCTAGGGTCTAGGGTTTTAGGGTCTGAGGTTTTAGGGGTTAGGGTTTTAGGGTTTTGGGGTTTTAGGGGTTTAGGGTTTAGTGTTAAGGGTTTAGGGGTTTAGGGGTTAGGGGTTTAGGGTTTAGGGTTTAAGGTTTAGTGTTTAGGGTTTGGGGTTTAGGGGCTTAGGGGTTTAGGGTTTAAGGGTTTAGGGTTTAGGGATTAGGGGTTAGGGTGAAGGGTTAAGGGGTTAGGGGTTATGGGTTAGGTTTAGGGTTTAGGGTTAGGGGTTTAGGGGTTTAGGGGTTAGGGGCTAGGGGTTAGGGTTTAGGGTTAGGGGTTTAGGGGTTAGGGGTTAGGGGTTATGGTTTAGGATTTAAGGTTTAGGGTTTAGGGTTTAGAGTTATGGGTTAGGGGTTTAGGGGTTTCGGGTTTAGGGGTTTAGGATTTATGGTTTAGGGGTTAGGGTTAACGGGTTAGGGGTTATGGGTTAGGTTTAGGGTTTAGGGTTTAAATTTAGGGGTTTAGGGGTTTTGGGGTTAGGGGTTAGGGGTTAGGGGTTAGGGTTTAGGGTTTATGGTTTACGGTTTAGGGTTATGGGTTAGGGGGTTAGAGGTTAAGGGTTAGGGGTTAGGGTTTAGGTTTTAGGGTTTAGTGTTTTTTTAGGGTTTAAGGTTATTTTAGGGTTTAGGGTTTAGGGTTTAGGGTTTAGAGGTTAGGGGTTAGGGGTTAGGGGTTAGGGTTTAGGGTTTAGGTTTTAGGGTTTAGTGTTTTTTTAGGGTTTAGGGTTATTTTAGGGTTTAGGGTTTATGGTTTAGGGTTTGGGGGTTTAGGGGTTAGGGTCTAGGGTCTAGGAAGGGTTTAGAGTTTTAGAGTTTTGGGGTTTTAGGGTTTAGGGTTTCGGATTTAGGGGTTAGGGGTTTAGGGTTTAGGGTTTAGGGTTTAGGGTTTATGGGTTAGGGGTTAAGAGCTTAGGAGTTACGAGTTACGAGTTAGGTTTAAGGTTTAAGGGTTAGGGTTTAGGGTTTAAGGTTATGGGTGTAGGGGTTTAGAGATTTAGGGGTTAGTGGTTAGGGTTTAGGGTTTAGGATTTATGGTTTAGGGTTAAGGGTTTAGGGGGTTAGGGGTTAGGGGCAGGGGTTTAGGGGTTATGGTTTAGGATTTAGGGTTTAATGTTTAGTGTTTTTTAGGGTTTAGGATTTTTTAGGGTTTAGGGTTTAAGGTTTAGGGTTTAGGGGTTAGGGTTTATGGTTTACGGGCTTAGGGGTTAGGGTCTAGGGTCTAGGGTATTGGGTTTTAGGGTTTCGGGGTCTAGGGTCTAGTGTCTAGGGTTTTAGGGGTTTGGGTTTAAAGTTTAGTGTTTAGGGTCTAGGGTCTATGGTTTAGGGTTTAAGGTCTAGGGTCTAGGGTCTAGGGTTTTAGGGGTTAGGGTTTTAAGGGTTTAGGGTTTTAGGGTTTTGGGTTTTAGGGTTTAAGGTTTTAGGGTTTAGAGTTTAGGGTTTAGGGTTTAGTGTTTAGGGTCTAGGGTCTAGGGTTTAGGGATTAGGGTCTAGGGTTTAGGGTCTAGGGTCTAGGGTCTATGGTTTTAGGGGTTAGGGTTTTAGGGTTTTGGGGTTTTAGGGTTTTAGGGTTTTGGGTTTTAGGGTTTAGAGTTTAGGGGTTTAGGGTTTAGGGTATATGCTTTAGGGGTTTAGGGTTTAGGGGTTAGGGTTTAGGGTTTAGGGTTTAGGGTTTAGGATTTATGGGTTAGGGTTTAGGGGTTTAGGGTTAGGGGGTTAGTGGTTTAGGGGTTTAGGGGTTTAGGGGTTAGGGGTTAGGGTTTAGGGTTTAGGGTTTAGGGTCTAGGGTCTAGGGCCTAGGGTTTAAGGTTTAGGGTCTAGGGGTTAGGGTCTAGGGTCTAGGGTCTAGGGTTTTAGGGGTTAGGGTTTTAGGATTTTGGGGTTTTAGGATTTTAGGGTTTTGGGTTTTAGGGTTTAGGGTTTAGGGGTATAGGGTTTAGGGTTTAAGGTATAGGGTTTAGGGGTTTAGGGTTTAGGGGTTAGGGTTTAGGGTTTAGGGGTTTAGGGTTTAGAGTTTAGGGTTTAGGGTTTAGGGGTTTAGGGTTTAGAGTTTAGGGTTTAGGGTTTAGGATTTAGGGGTTAGGATTTAGGGTTTGGGGTTTAGGGTTAGGGGGTTATTAGTTTAGGGGTTTAGAGGTTTAGGGGTTAAGGGTTAGGGTTTAGGATTTAGGGTTTAGGGTTATGGGTTAGGGGGTTAGGGGTTAGGGGTTATGTGGTAGGGGTTTAGGGGTTAGGGTTTAAGGTTAAGGGGTTAGGGTCTAGGGTCTAGGGTTTAGGGCCTAGGGTCTAGGGTCTAGGGTTTTAGGGTCTGAGGTTTTAGGGGTTAGGGTTTTAGGATTTTGGGGTTTTAGGGGTTTAGGGTTTAGTGTTAAGGGTTTAGGGGTTTAGGGGTTAGAGGTTTAGGGTTTAAGGTTTAGTGTTTAGGGTTAGGGGTTTAGGGGCTTAGGGGTTTAAGGTTTAGGGGTTTAGGGTTTAGGGTTAAGGGTTTAGGGGTTAGGGTTAAGGGTTAAGGGATTAGGGGTTAGGGGTTAGGTTTAGGGTTTAGGGTTTAGGGTTAGGGGTTTAGGGGTTAGGGTTTAGGGTTTAGGGTTAGGGGTTTAGGGGTTAGGGGTTAGGGGTTATGGTTTAGGATTTAGGGTTTAGGGTTTAGGGTTTAGAGTTATGGGTTAGGGGTTTAGGGGTTAGGGTTTATGGGTTTCGGGTTTAGGGGTTTAGGATTTACGGTTTAGGGGTTAGGGTTAACGGGTTAGGGGTTATGGGTTAGGTTTAGGGTTTAGGGTTTAAGGTTAGGGGTTTTGGGGTTAGGGGTTAGGGTTTATGGTTTACGGTTTAGGGTTATGGGTTAGGGGGTTAGAGGTTAGGGGGTAGGGTTTAGGTTTTAGGGTTTCGTGTTTTTTTAGGGTTTAAGGTTATTTTAGGGTTTAGGGTTTAGGGTTTGGGGGTTAGAGGTTAGGGGTTAGGGGTTAGGGTTTAGGGTTTAGGGTTTAGTGTTTTTTAGGGTTTAGGGTTATTTTAGGGTTTAGGGTTTAGGGTTTATGGTTTAGGGTTTGGGGGTTTAGGGGTTTAGGGGTTAGGGTCTAGGGTCTAGGATTTAGGGTTTAGGGTTTTAGGGTTTTGGGGTTTTAGGGTTTAGGGTTTTAGGGTATAGGGTTTAGGGTTTATGGTTTAGGGTTTAGGATTTATGGGTTAGGGGTTAGGGGTTAGGGTTTAGGGGTTTAGGGCTTAGGGGTTTAGGGTTTAGGGTTTTGGGTTAGGGGTTTAGGGGTTAGGGGTTTATAGGTTTGTGGTTTAGGTTTTAGGGTTTAGGGTTTAGGGTTATAGGGTTTTAGAGTTTTAGGGTATTAGGGGTTTAGGGGTTTAAGGTTTATGGTTTATGATTTAGGGTTTATGGGTTAGGGTTTAGGGTGTAAGGTTTAGGTTTAGGGTTTAGGTTTAGGGTTTTAGGGTCTAGGGTTTAGGGTTTTAAGGGTTTCGGTTTAAGGTCTAGGGTTTAGGGTTTAGGGTCTAGGGTCTAGGGTCTAGCATTTTAGGGGTTAAGGTTTTAGGGTTTTGGCATTTTAGGGTTTAAGGGTTTTGGGTTTTAGGGTTTAGGGGTTTAGGGTTTAGGGTTTAGGTTTTAGGGGTTTAGGATTTAGGGTTTAGGGTATAGGGTTTTAGGGTTTAGGGGTTAAGGTCTAGGGTCTAGTGTCTAGGGTCTAGGGTATAGGGTTTTAGGGTTTTGTGGTTTAGGGTTTAGGGTTTGGGTTTTAGGGTCTAGGGTCTAAGGTCTAGGGTTTTAGGGGTTTGGGTTTTAGGGGTTTGGGTTTAGGGTCTAGGTTCAAGGGTCTATTGTTGTAGGGGTTAGGGTTTTAGGGTTTTGGGGTTTAGTGTTTAGGGTTTAAGGGTTTATGGGTTAGGGGTTTAGGGTTTAGGGTTTAAGGTTTATGGGTTAGGGGTTTAGAGGTTAAGAGTTAGGAGTTACGAGTTAGGTTTAAGGTTTAGGGTTATGGGTTATGGGTGTAGTGGTTTAGGGATTTAGGGGTTAGTGGTTAGTGTTTAGGGTTTAGGATTTATGGTTTAGGGTTTAGGGTTTAGGGTTTATGGGGTTAGGGGTTAGGGGTAGGGGCTTAGGGGTTATGGTTTAGGGTTTAGTGTTTAGTGTTTTTTAGGGTTTAGGATTTTTTAGGGTTTTGGGTTTAAAGTTTAGGGTTTAGGGGTTAGGGTTTAGGGTTTAGGGGTTAGGGTCTAGGGTATTGGGTTTTAGGGTTTCGGGGTCTAGGGTCTAGTGTCTAGGGTTTTAGGGGTTTGGGTTTAAAGTTTAGTGTTTAGGGTCTAGGGTCTATGGTTTAGGGTTTAAGGTCTAGGGTCTAGGGTCTAGGGTTTTAGGGGTTAGGGTTTTAAGGTTTAGGGTTTTAGGGTTTTCGGTTTTAGGGTTTATGGTTTAGGGGTTTAGGGTTTAGTGTTTAGGGTTTAGGGTTTAGAGGTTTAGGGTTTAGGGTTTAGGGGTTAGGGTTTAGGGTTTAGGATTTAGAGTTTAGGGTTTAGGGTTTAGGGTTTAGGGTCTAGGGTCTAGGGTTTAGGGATTAGGGTCTAGGGTTTAGGGTCTAGGGTCTAGGGTCTAGGGTCTATGGTTTTAGGGGTTAGGGTTTTAGGGTTTTGGGGTTTTAGGGTTTTACGGTTTTGGGTTTTAGGGTTTAGGGTTTAGGGTTTAGGGTATAGGCTTTAGGGGTTTAGGGTTTAGGGTTTAGGGGTTAGGGTTTATGGTTTATTGGTTTAAGGTTTAGGGTGTAGGATTTATGGGTTAGGGTTTAGGGGGTTTATGGGTTTAGGGTTTAGGGTTAGGGGGTTAGTGGTTTAGGGGTTTATGGGTTAGGGGTTAGGGTTTAGGGTTTAAGGTTTAGGGTCTAGGGCCTAGGGTTTAGGGGTTAGGGTCTATGGGTTAGGGTCTATGGTCTAGGGTCTAGGGTTTTAGGGGTTAAGGTTTTAGGATTTTGGGGTTTTAGGGTTTTGGGTTTTAGGGTTTAGGGTTTAGGGGTATAGGGTTTTAGGATTTTAGGGTTTTAGGGTTTTGGGTTTTAGGGTTTAGGGTTTAGGGGTATAGGGTTTAGGGTTTAAGGTATAGGGTTTAGGGGTTTAGGGTTTAGGATTTAGGGGTTAGGGGTTATGGTTTAGGGGTTAGGTGTTATGGTTTAGGGTTTAGGGTTTAGGGTTTAGGGTTTAGGGTTTATGGGTTTAGGGTTTAGAGTTTAGGGTTTAGGGTTTAGGGGTTTAGGGTTTAGAGTTTAGGGTTTAGGATTTAGGGGTTAGGGTTTAGGGTTTAGGGTTAGGGGTTTAGGGTTAGGGGGTTATTGGTTTAGGGGTTAAGGGGTTAAGGGTTAGGGGTTAGGATTTAGGGTTAGGGGGTTATTGGTTTAGGGGTTTAGGGGTTTATGGGTTAAGGGTTAGGGGTTAGGATTTAAGGTTTAGGGTTTAGGGTTATGGGTTAGGGGGTTAGGGGTTAGGGGTTATGTGGTAGGGGTTTAGGGGTTAGGGTTTAAGGTTAAGGGGTTAGGGGTTAGGGTCTAGGGTCTAGGGTTTAGGGTCTAGGGTTTATGGTCAAGGGTCTAGGGTCTGAGGTTTTAGGATTTAGGGTTTAGAGTTATGGGTGAGGGGTTTAGGGGTTAGGGTTTAGGGGTTTCGGGTTTAGGGGTTTAGGATTTACGGTTTAGGGGTTAGGGTTAACAGGTTAGGGGTTATGGGTTAGGTTTAGGGTTTAGGGTTTAAGGTTAGGGGTTTTGGGGTTAGGGGTTAGGGTTTAGGGTTTATGGTTTACGGTTTAGGGTTATGGGTTAGGGGGTTTGAGGTTAGGGGTTAGGATTTAGGTTTTTGGGTTTCGTGGTTTTTTAGGGTTCTTTTAGGGTTTAGGGTTTAGGGTTTGGGGGTTAGAGGTTAGGGGTTAGAGGTTAGGGTTTAGGGTTTAGTGTTTATTTAGGGTTTAGGGTTATTTTAGGGTTTAGGGTTTAGGGTTTATGGTTTAGGGTTTGGGGGTTTAGGGGTTAGGGTCTAGGGTCTAGGATTTAGGGTTTAGGGTTTAGGGTTTTAGGGTTTTGGGTTTTTAGGGTTTAGGGTTTTAGGGTTTAGGGTTTAGGGTTTATGGTTTAGGGTTTAGGATTTAGGGGTTAGGGGTTAGGGGTTAGGGTTTAGGGGTTTAGGGCTTAGGGGTTTAGGGTTTAGGGTTTTGGGTTAGGGGGTTAGGGGTTTAGGGGTTAGGGGTTTATAGGTTTGTGGTTTAGGTTTTAGGGTTTAGGGTTTTAGAGTTTTAGGGTATTAGGGGTTTAGGGGTTTAAGGTTTAGGGTTTAGGATTTAGGGTTTAGGGGTTAGGGTTTAGGGTGTAAGCTTTAGGTTTAGGGTTTTAGGATCTAGGGTTTAGGTTCTAGGGTTTTAAGGGTTTGGGTTTAGGGTTTAGGGTCTAGGGTTTAGGGTTTAGGGTCTAGGTCTAGGGTCTAGCATTTTAGTGGTTAGGGTTTTAGGGTTTTGGCATTTTAGGGTTTAAGGGTTTTGGGTTTTAGGGTTTAGGGGGTTTAGGGTTTAGGGTTTTTGTTTTAGGGGTTTAGGATTTAGGGTTTAGGGTATAGGGTTTATGGGTTAAGGTCTAGGGTCTAGTGTCTAGGGTGTAGGGTATAGGGTTTTAGGGTTTTGTGGTTTAGGGTTTGGGTTTTAGGGTCTAGGGTCTAGGGTCTAGGGTTTTAGGGGTTTGGGTTTTAGGGGTTTGGGTTTAGGGTCTAGGTTCTAGGGTCTAGGGTTGTAGGGGTTAGGGTTTTAGGGTTTTGGGGTTTTAGGGTTTAGTGTTTAGGGTTTAAGGGTTTATGGGTTAGGGGTTTAGGGTTTAGGGTTTATGGGTTAGGGGTTTAGAGGTTAGGAGTTAGGAGTTACGAGTTAGGTTTAAGGTTTAGGGGTTAGGGTTTAGGGTTATGGGTTATGGGTGTAGGGGTTAGGGATTTAGGGGTTAGTGGTTAGGGTTTAGAGTTTAGGATTTATGGTTTAGGGTTTAGGGTTTAGGGTTTAGGGGGTTAGGGGTTAGGGGTAGGGGTTTAGGGGTTATGGTTTAGGGTTTAGTGTTTAGTGTTTTTTAGGGTTTAGGATTTTTTAGGGTTTAGGGTTTAAGGTTTAGGGTTTAGGGGTTAGGGTTTAGGGTTTAGGGGTTAGGGTCTAGGGTCTAGGGTGCTGGGTTTTAGGGTTTTGGGGTCTAGGGTCTAGTGTCTAGGGTTTTAGGGGTTTGGGTTTAAAGTTTAGTGTTTAGGGTCTAGGGTCTATGGTCTAGGGTTTAAGGTCTAGTGTCTAGGGTCTAGGGTTTTAGGGGTTAGGGTTTTAAGGGTTTAGGGTTTTAGGGTTTTGGGTTTTAGGGTTTAGGGTTTAGGGGTTTAGGGTTTAGTGTTTAGGGTTTAGGGTTTAGGGGTTTAGGGTTTAGGGTTTAGGGTCTAGGGTTTAGGGTCTAGGGTCTAGGGTCTAGGGTTTAGGGATTATGGTCTACGGTTTAGGGTCTAGGGTCTACGGTCTAGGGTCTATGGTTTTAGGGGTTAGGGTTTTAGGGTTTTGGGGTTTTAGGGTTTTGGGTTTTAGGTTTTAGGGTTTAGGGTTTAGGGAATAGGTTTTATGGATTTAGGGTTTAGGGGTTAGGGTTTAGGGTTTATGGGTTTAAGGTTTAGGGTTTAGGATTTATGGGTTAGGGTTTAAGGGGTTTATGGGTTTAGGGTTTAGGGTTAGGGGGTTAGTGGTTTAGGGGTTTAGGGGTTTATGGGTTATGGGTTAGGGTTTAGGGTTTAAGGTTTAGGGTCTAGGGCCTAGGGTTTAGGGTTTAGGGGTTAGGGTCTAGGGTCTAGGGTCTAGGGTCTAGGGTCTAGGGTTTTAGGGGTTAAGGTTTTAGGATTTTGGGGCTTTAGGGTTTTGGGTTTTAGGGTTTAGGGTTTAGGGGTATAGGGTTTTAGGATTTTAGGGTTTTAGGGTTTTAGGTTTTAGAGTTTAGGGTTTAGGGGTATAGGGTTTAGGGTTTAAGGTATAGGGTTTAGGGGTTTAGGGTTTAGGATTTAGGGGTTAGGGGTTATGGTTTAGGGTTTAGGGTTTAGGGTTTAGGGTTTATGGGTTTAGGGTTTAGGGTTTAGGGTTTATGGTTTAGGGGTTTAGGGTTTAGAGTTTAGGGTTTAGGATTTAGGGGTTAGGGTTTAGGGTTTAGGGTTAGGGGGTTATTGGTTTAGGGGTTTAGGGGTTTATGGGTTAAGGGTTAGGGGTTAGGATTTAGGGTTTAGGGTTTAGGGTTATGGGTTAGGGGGTTAGGGGTTAGGGGTTATGTGGTAGGGGTTTAGGGGTTAGGGTTTAGGGTTAAGGGGTTAGGGTCTACGGTTTAGGGTCTAGGGTTTATGGTCAAGGGTCTAGGGTCTGAGGTTTTAGGATTTAGGGTTTAGAGTTATGGGTGAGGGGTTTAGGGGTTAGGATTTAGGGGTTTCGGGTTTAGGGGTTTAGGATTTACGGTTTAGGGGTTAGGGTTAACGGGTTAGGGGTTATGGGTTAGGTTTAGGGTTTAGGGTTTAAGGTTTGGGGTTAGGGGTTAGGGTTTAGGGTTTATGGTTTACGGTTTAGGGTTATGGGTTAGGGGGTTAGAGGTTAGGGGTTAGGGTTTAGGTTTTAGGGTTTCGTGTTTTTTAGGGTTATTTTAGGGTTTAGGGTTTAGGGTTTGTGGGTTAGAGGTTAGGGGTTAGGGGTTAGGGTTTAGGTTTTAGGGTTTAGTGTTTTTTTAGGGTTTAGGGTTATTTTAAGGTTTAGGGTTTAGGGTTTATGGTTTAGGGTTTGGGGGTTTAGGGTCTTAGGGGTTAGGGTCTAGGATTTAGGGTTTAGGGTTTAGGGTTTTAGGGTTTTGGGTTTTTAGGGTTTAGGGTTTTAGGGTTTAGGGTTTAGGGTTTATGGTTTAGGGTTAGGGTTTAGGGGTTTAGGGCTTAGGGGTTTAGGGGTTTAGGGCTTAGGGGTTGAGGGTTTAGGGTTTTGGGTTAGGGGGTTAGGGGTTTAGGGGTTAGGGGTTTATAGGTTTGTGGTTTAGGTTTTAGGGTTTAGGGTTTTAGGGTTTTAGAGTTTTAGGGTATTAGGGGTTTAGGGGTTTAAAGTTTAGGGTTTAGGATTTAGGGTTTAGGGGTTAGGGTTTAGGGTGTAAGCTTTAGGTTTATGGTTTTAGGATCTAGGGTTTAGGGTCTAGGGTTTTAAGGGTTTGGGTTTAGGGTTTAGGGTCTAGGGTTTAGGGTTTAGGGTCTGGGGTCTAGGGTCTAGCATTTTAGGTGTTAGGGTTTTAGGGTTTTGGCATTTTAGGGTTTAAGGGTTTTGGGTTTTAGGGTTTAGGGGTTTAGGGTTTAGGGTTTATGTTTTAGGGGTTTAGGATTTAGGGTTTAGGGTATAGGGTTTATGGGTTTAGGGGTTAAGGTCTAGGGTCTAGTGTCTAGGGTCTAGGGTATAGGGTTTTAGGGTTTTGTGGTTTAGGGTTTGGGTTTTAGGGTCTAGGGTCTAGGGTTTTAGGGGTTTGGGTTTTAGGGGTTTGGGTTTAGGGTCTAGGTTCTAGGGTCTAGGGTTGTAGGGGTTAGGGTTTTAGGGTTTTGGGGTTTTAGGGTTTAATGTTTAGGGTTTAAGGGTTTATGGGTTAGGGGTTTAGGGTTTAAGGTTTATGGGTTAGGGGTTTAGAGGTTAGGAGTTAGGAGTTACGAGTTAGGTTTAAGGTTTAGGGGTTAGGGTTTAGGGTTATGGGTGTAGGGGTTAGGGATTTAGGGGTTAGTGGTTAGGGTTTAGGGTTTATGATTTATGGTTTAGGGTTTAGGGTTTAGGGTTTAGGGGGTTAGGGGTTAGGGGTAGGGGTTTAGGGGTTATGGTTTAGGGTTTAGTGTTTAGTGTTTTTTAGGGTTTAGGATTTTTTAGGGTTTAGGGTTTAAGGTTTAGGGTTTAGGGGTTAGGGTTTAGGGTTTAGGGGTTAGGGTCTAGGGTCTAGGGTATTGGGTTTTAGGGTTTTGGGGTCTAGGGTCTAGTGTCTAGGGTTTTAGGGGTTTGGGTTTAAAGTTTAGTGTTTAGGGTCTAGGGTCTATGGTTTAGGGTTTAAGGTCTAGGGTCTAGGGTCTAGGGTTTTAGGGGTTAGGGTTTTAAGGGTTTAGGGTTTTAGGGTTTTGGGTTTTAGGGTTTAGGGTTTAGTGGTTTAGGGTTTAGTGTTTAGGGTTTAGGGTTTAGGGGTTTGGGTTTAGGGTTTAGGGTTTAGGGGTTAGGGTTTAGGATTTAGAGTTTAGGGTTTAGGGTTTAGGGTTTAGGGTTTAGGGTTTAGGGTCTAGGGTTTAGGGATTATGATCTACGGTTTAGGGTCTAGGGTCTACGGTCTAGGGTCTATGGTTTTAGGGGTTAGGGTTTTAGGGTTTTGGGGTTTTGGGTTTTAAGGTTTAGGGTTTAGGGAATAGGTTTTAGGGGTTTAGGGTTTAGGGATTAGGGTTTAGGGTTTATGGGTTTAAGGTTTAGGGTTTAGGATTTATGGGTTAGAGTTTAGGGGGTTTATGGGTTTAGGGTTTAGGGTTAGGGGGTTAGTGGTTTAGGGGTTTAGGGGTTTATGGGTTATGGGTTAGGGTTTAGGGTTTAAGGTTTAGGGTCTAGGGCCTAGGGTTTAGGGTCTAGGGGTTAGGGTCTAGGGTCTAGGGTCTAGGGTCTACGGTCTAGGGTTTAGGGTTTTAGGGGTTAAGGTTTTAGGATTTTGGGGTTTTAGGGTTTTGGGGTTTTGGGTTTTAGGGTTTAGGGTTTAGGGGTATAGGGTTTTAGGATTTTAGGGTTTTAGGGTTTAGGGTTTTAGGGTTTAGGGTTTAGGGGTATAGGGTTTAGGGTTTAAGGTATAGGGTTTAGGGGTTTAGGGTTTAGGATTTAGGGGTTAGGGGTTATGGTTTAGGGTTTAGGGTTTAGGGTTTAGGGTTTATGGGTTTAGGGTTTAGAGTTTAGGGTTTAGGGTTTATGGTTTAGGGGTTTAGGGTTTAGAGTTTAGGGTTTAGGATTTAGGGGTTAGGGTTTAGGGTTTAGGGTTAGGGGGTTATTGGTTTAGGGGTTTAGGGGTTTATGGGTTAAGGGTTAGGGGTTAGGATTTAGGGTTTAGGGTTTAGGGTTATGGGTTAGGGGGTTAGGGGTTAGGGGTTATGTGGTAGGGGTTTAGGGGTTTAGGGGTTTATGGGTTTAGGGGTTTATGGGTTAAGGGTTAGGGGTTAGGATTTAGGGTTAGGGGTTTAGGGGTTTAGTGTTTAGGGTTAGGGTTTAGGGTTTAGAGTTATGGGTTAGGGGTTTAGGGGTTCGGTTTAGGGGTTTCGGGTTTAGGGGTTTAGGATTTACGGTTTAGGGGTTAGGGTTAACGGGTTAGGGGTTATGGGTTAGGTTTAGGGTTTAAGGTTAGGGATTTTGGGGTTAGGGGTTAGGGTTTAGGGTTTATGGTTTACGGTTTAGGGTTATGGGTTAGGGGGTTAGAGGTTAGGGGTTAGGGTTTAGGTTTTAGGGTTTAGTGTTATTTTAGGGTTTAGGGTTATTTTAGGGTTTAGGGTTTAGGGTTTGGGGGTTAGAGGTTAGGGGTTAGGGTTTAGGGTTTAGTGTTTTTTAGGGTTTAGGGTTTAGGGTTTATGGTTTAGGGTTTGGGGGTTTAGGGGTTTAGGGGTTAGGGTCTAGGGTCTAGGATTTAGGGTTTAGGGTTTTAGGGTTTATGGGTTTTAGGGTTTAGGGTTTTAGGGTTTAGGGTTTATGGTTTAGGGTTTAGGATTTTGGGGTTAGGGGTTAGGGGTTAGGGTTTAGGGGTTTAGGGCTTAGGGGTTTAGGGTTTTGGGTTAGGGGGTTAGGGGTTTAGGGGTTAGGGGTTTATAGGTTTGTGGTTTAGGTTTTAGGGTTTAGGGTTTAGGGTTTTAGGGTTTTAGAGTTTTAGGGTATTAGGGGTTTAGGGGTTTAAGGTTTAGGGTTTAGGATTTAGGGTTTATGGGTTAGGGTTTAGGGTGTAAAGTTTAGGTTTAGTGTTTAGGTTTAGGGTTTTAGGGTCTAGGGTTTAGTGTCTAGGGTTTAGGGTTTGGGGTTTAGGGTTTTAGGGTTTAGGATTTAGGGTTTATGGGTTAGGGTTTAGGGTGTAAAGTTTAGGTTTAGTGTTTAGGTTTAGGGTTTTAGGGTCTAGGGTTTAGTGTCTAGGGTCTAGGATTTAGGGTTTAGGGTTTTAGGGTTTAGGGGTTTTAGGGTTTAGGGTTTTAGGGTTTAGGGTTTAGGGTTTATGGTTTAGGGTTTAGGATTTTGGGGTTAGGGGTTAGGGGTTAGGGTTTAGGGGTTTATTGCTTAGGGGTTTAGGGTTTTGGGTTAGGGGGTTAGGGGTTTAGGGGTTAGGGGTTTATAGGTTTGTGGTTTAGGTTTTAGGGTTTAGGGTTTAGGGTTTTAGAGTTTTAGGGTATTAGGGGTTTAGGGGTTTAAGGTTTAGGGTTTAGGATTTAGGGTTTATGGGTTAGGGTTTAGGGTGTAAAGTTTAGGTTTAGTGTTTAGGTTTAGGGTTTTAGGGTCTAGGGTTTAGGGTCTAGGGTTTTAAGGGTTTGGGTTTAGGGTTTAGGGTCTAAGGTTTAGGGTTTAGGGTCTAGGGTCTAGCATTATAGGGGTTAGGGTTTTAGGGTTTTAGCATTTTAGGGTTTAAGGGTTTTGGGTTTTAGGGTTTAGGGGTTTAGGGTTTAGGGTTTAGGTTTTAGGGGTTTAGGATTTAGGGTTTAGGGTATATGGTTTATGGTTTTAGGGGTTAAGGTCTAGGGTCTAGTGTCTAGGGTCTAGGGTATAGGGTTTTAGGGTTTTGTGGTTTAGGGTTTAGGGTTTGGGTTTTAGGGTCTAGGGTCTAAGGTCTAGGGTTTTAGGGGTTTGGGTTTTAGGGGTTTGGGTTTAGGGTCTAGGTTCAAGGGTCTAGGGTTGTAGGGGTTAGGGTTTTAGGGTTTTGGGGTTTTAGGGTTTAGTGTTTAGGGTTTAAGGGTTTATGGGTTAGGGGTTTAGGGTTTAGGGTTTAGGGTTTATGGGTTAGGGGTTTAGAGGTTAGGAGTTAGGAGTTACGAGTTAGGTTTAAGGTTTAGGGGTTAGGGTTTAGGGTTATGGGTTATGGGTGTAGTGGTTTAGGGATTTAGGGGTTAGTGGTTAGGGTTTAGGGTTTAGGATTTATGGTTTAGGGTTTAGGGTTTAGGGTTTAGGGGGTTAGGGGTTAGGGGTAGGGGTTTAAGGGTTATGGTTTAGGGTTTAGTGTTTAGTGTTTTTTAGGGTTTATGATTTTTTAGGGTTTAGGGTTTAAAGTTTAGGGTTTAGGGGTTAGGGTTTAGGGTTTAGGGGTTAGGGTCTAGGGTCTAGGGTATTGGGTTTTAGGGTTTCGGGGTCTAGGGTCTAGTGTCTAGGGTTTTAGGGGTTTGGGTTTAAAGTTTAGTGTTTAGGGTCTAGGGTCTATGGTTTAGGGTTTAAGGTCTAGGGTCTAGGGTCTAGGGTTTTAGGGGTTATGGTTTTAAGGGTTTAGGGTTTTAGGGTTTTGGGTTTTATGGTTTAGGGTTTAGGGGTTTAGGGTTTAGTGTTTAGGGTTTAGGGTTTAGGGGTTTAGGGTTTAGGGGTTAGGGTTTAAGGTTTAGGATTTAGAGTTTAGGGTTTAGGGTTTAGGGTTTAGGGTCTAGGGTCTAGGGTTTAGGGATTAGGGTCTAGGGTTTAGGGTCTAGGGTCTAGGGTCTATGGTTTTAGGGGTTAGGGTTTTAGGGTTTTGGGGTTTTAGGGTTTTAGGGTTTTGGGTTTTAGGGTTTAGGGTTTAGGGTATAGGCTTTAGGGGTTTAGGGTTTAGGGGTTAGGGTTTATGGGTTTAAGGTTTAAGGCTTAGGATTTATGGGTTAGGGTTTAGGGGGTTTATGGGTTTAGGGTTTAGGGTTAGGGGGTTAGTGGTTTAGGGGTTTATGGGTTAGGGGTGAGGGTTTAGGGTTTAAGGTTTAGGGTCTAGGGCCTAGGGTTTAAGGTTTAGGGTCTAGGGGTTAGGGTCTAGGGTCTAGGGTCTAGGGTCTAAGGTCTAGGGTTTTAGGGGTTAAGGTTTTAGGATTTTGGGGTTTTAGGGTTTTGGGGTTTTGGGTTTTAGGGTTTAGGGTTTATGGGTATAGGGTTTTAGGATTTTAGGGTTTTAGGGTTTTAGGGGTTATGGTTTAGGGTTTAGGGTATAGGGGTATAGGGTTTAGGGTTTAAGGTATAGGGTTTAGGGGTTTAGGGTTTAGGATTTAGGGGTTAAAGGTTATGGTTTAGGGTTTAGGGTTTATGGGTTTAGGGATTAGAGTTTAGGGTTTAGGGATTTAGGGTTTAGAGTTTAGGGTTTAGGATTTAGGGGTTAGGGTTTAGGGTTAGGGTTTTAGGGTTAGGGGGTTATTGGTTTAGGGGTTTAGGGGTTTAGGGGTTAAGGGTTAGGGGTTAGGATTTAGGGTTAGGGGGTTATTGGTTTAGGGGTTTAGGGGTTTATGGGTTAAGGGTTAGGGGTTAGGATTTAGGGTTTAGGGTTTAGGGTTATGGGTTAGGGGTTATGTGGTAGGGGTTTAGGGGTTAGGGTTTAGGGTTAAGGGGTTAGGGTCTAGGGTCTAGGGTTTAGGGTCTAGGGTTTATGGTCAAGGGTCTAGGGTCTGAGGTTTTAGGGGTTAGGGTTTTAGGGTTTTGGGGTTTTAGGGGTTTAGGGTTTAGTGTTAAGGGTTTAGGGGTATAGGGGTTAGGGGTTTAGGGTTTAGGATTTAATGTTTAGTGTTTAGGGTTATGGGTTTAGGGGCTTAGGGGTTTAGGGTTTAGGGGTTTAGGGGTTTAGGGTTTAGGGGTTAGGGGTTAGGGGTTAGGTTTAGGGTTTAGGGTTAGGGGTTTAGGGGTTTAGGGGTTAGGGGTTAGGGTTTAGGGTTTAGGGTTTAGGGTTAGGGGTTTAGGGGTTATGGATTATGGTTTAGGATTTAGGGTTTAGGGTTTAGGGTTTAGAGTTATGGGTTAGGGGTTTAGGGGTTAGGGTTTAGGGGTTTCGGGTTTAGGGGTTTAGGAATTACGGTTTAGGGGTTAGGGTTAACGGGTTAGGGGTTATGGGTTAGGTTTAGGGTTTAGGGTTTAAGGTTAGATGTTTTGGGGTTAGGGGTTAGGGTTTAGGGTTTATGGTTTACGGTTTAGGGTTATGGGTTAGGGGGTTAGAGGTTAGGGGTTAGGGGTTAAGGTTTAGGTTTTAGGGTTTAGTGTTTTTTTAGGGTTTAGGGTTATTTTAGGGTTTAGGGTTTAGGGTTTAGGGTTTGGGGGTTTAGGGGTTAGGGTCTAGGGTTTAGGGTTTAGGGTCCAGGGTCTAGAGTTTTAGGGGTTTGGGTTTAGGGTTTAGGGTCTAGGGTTTAGGGTCTATGGTTTAGGGTTTTAGGGGTTAGGGTTTTAGGATTTTGGGGTTTAGGGTTTTAGGGTTTTGGGTTTAGGGTGTAGGGTTTAGGGTTTAGGGTTTAGGATTTAGGGGTTAGGGGTTAGGGGTTAGGATTTAGGGGTTTAGGGTTTAGGGTTTAGGTTTAGGGTTTAGGGTTTAGGGGTTAGGGGTTAGGGGTTTAGGGGTTAGGGGTTAGGGGTTAGGTTTAGGGTTTAGGGTTTAGGGTTAGGGGTTTAGGGGTTTAGGGGTTAGGGGTTAGGGTTTAGGGTTTAGGGTTAGGGGTTTAGGGGTTAGGGGTTATGGTTTAGGATTTAGGGTTTAGGGTTTAGGGTTTAGAGTTATGGGTTAGGGGTTTAGGGGTTAGGGTTTATGGGTTTCGGGTTTAGGGGTTTAGGATTTACGGTTTAGGGGTTAGGGTTAACGGGTTAGGGGTTATGGGTTAGGTTTAGGGTTTAGGGTTTAAGGTTAGGGGTTTTGGGGTTAGGGGTTAGGGTTTATGGTTTACGGTTTAGGGTTATGGGTTAGGGGGTTAGAGGTTAGGGGGTAGGGTTTAGGTTTTAGGGTTTCGTGTTTTTTTAGGGTTTAAGGTTATTTTAGGGTTTAGGGTTTAGGGTTTGGGGGTTAGAGGTTAGGGGTTAGGGGTTAGGGTTTAGGGTTTAGGGTTTAGTGTTTTTTAGGGTTTAGAGTTATTTCAGGGTTTAGGGTTTATGGTTTAGGGTTTGGGGGTTTAGGGGTTTAGGGGTTAGGGTCTAGGGTCTAGGATTTAGGGTTTAGGGTTTTAGGGTTTTGGGGTTTTAGGGTATAGGGTTTTAGGGTATAGGGTTTAGGGTTTATGGTTTAGGGTTTAGGATTTATGGGTTAGGGGTTAGGGGTTAGGGTTTAGGGGTTTAGGGCTTAGGGGTTTAGGGTTTAGGGTTTTGGGTTAGGGGTTAGGGGTTTATAGGTTTGTGGTTTAGGTTTTAGGGTTTAGGGTTTAGGGTTATAGGGTTTTAGAGTTTTAGGGTATTAGGGGTTTAGGGGTTTAAGGTTTAGGGTTTAGGATTTAGGGTTTATGGGTTAGGGTTTAGGGTGTAAGGTTTAGGTTTAGGGTTTAGGTTTAGGGTTTTAGGGTCTAGGGTTTAGGGTTTTAAGGGTTTCGGTTTAAGTTCTAGGGTTTAGGGTTTAGGGTCTAGGGTCTAGCATTTTAGGGGTTAGGGTTTTAGGGTTTTGGCATTTTAGGGTTTAAGGGTTTTGGGTTTTAGGGTTTAGGGGTTTAGGGTTTAGGGTTTAGGTTTTAGGGGTTTAGGATTTAGGGTTTAGGGTATAGGGTTTATGGGTTAAGGGGTTAAGGTCTAGGGTCTAGTGTCTAGGGTCTAGGGTATAGGGTTTTAGGGTTTTGTGGTTTAGGGTTTAGGTTTTGGGTTTTAGGGTCTAGGGTCTAAGGTCTAGGGTTTTAGGGGTTTGGGTTTTAGGGGTTTGGGTTTAGGGTCTAGGTTCAAGGGTCTATTGGTTTAGGGGTTAGGGTTTTAGGGTTTTGGGGTTTTAGGGTTTAGTGTTTAGGGTTTAAGGGTTTATGGGTTAGGGGTTTAGGGTTTAGGGTTTAAGGTTTATGGGTTAGGGGTTTAGAGGTTAAGAGTTAGGAGTTACGAGTTAGGTTTAAGGTTTAGGGTTATGGGTTATGGGTGTAGTGGTTTAGGGATTTAGGGGTTAGTGGTTAGTGTTTAGGGTTTAGGATTTATGGTTTAGGGTTTAGGGTTTAGGGTTTATGGGGTTAGGGGTTAGGGGTAGGGGTTTAGGGGTTATGGTTTAGGGTTTAGTGTTTAGTGTTTTTTAGGGTTTAGGATTTTTTAGGGTTTTGGGTTTAAAGTTTAGGGTTTAGGGGTTAGGGTTTAGGGTTTAGGGGTTAGGGTCTAGGGTATTGGGTTTTAGGGTTTCGGGGTCTAGGGTCTAGTGTCTAGGGTTTTAGGGGTTTGGGTTTAAAGTTTAGTGTTTAGGGTCTAGGGTCTATGGTTTAGGGTTTAAGGTCTAGGGTCTAGGGTCTAGGGTTTTAGGGGTTAGGGTTTTAAGGGTTTAGGGTTTTAGGGTTTTCGGTTTTAGGGTTTATGGTTTAGGGGTTTAGGGTTTAGTGTTTAGGGTTTAGGGTTTAGAGGTTTAGGGTTTAGGGTTTAGGGGTTAGGGTTTAGGGTTTAGGATTTAGAGTTTAGGGTTTAGGGTTTAGGGTTTAGGGTCTAGGGTCTAGGGTTTAGGGATTAGGGTCTAGGGTTTAGGGTCTAGGGTCTAGGGTCTAGGGTCTATGGTTTTAGGGGTTAGGGTTTTAGGGTTTTCGGGTTTTAGGGTTTTACGGTTTTGGGTTTTAGGGTTTAGGGTTTAGGGTTTAGGGTATAGGCTTTAGGGGTTTAGGGTTTAGGGTTTAGGGGTTAGGGTTTATGGTTTATGGGTTTAAGGTTTAGGGTGTAGGATTTATGGGTTAGGGTTTAGGGGGTTTATGGGTTTAGGGTTTAGGGTTAGGGGGTTAGTGGTTTAGGGGTTTATGGGTTAGGGGTTAGGGTTTAGGGTTTAAGGTTTAGGGTCTAGGGCCTAGGGTTTAGGGGTTAGGGTCTAGGGGTTAGGGTCTAGGGTCTAGGGTCTAGGGTTTTAGGGGTTAAGGTTTTAGGATTTTGGGGTTTTAGGGTTTTGGGTTTTAGGGTTTAGGGTTTAGGGGTATAGGGTTTTAGGATTTTAGGGTTTTTGGGTTTTAGGGTTTTGGGTTTTAGGGTTTAGGGTTTAGGGGTATAGGGTTTAGGGTTTAAGGTATAGGGTTTAGGGGTTTAGGGTTTAGGATTTAGGGGTTAGGGGTTATGGTTTAGGGGTTAGGTGTTATGGTTTAGGGTTTAGGGTTTAGGGTTTAGGGTTTAGGGTTTATGGGTTTAGGGTTTAGAGTTTAGGGTTTAGGGTTTAGGGGTTTAGGGTTTAGAGTTTAGGGTTTAGGATTTAGGGGTTAGGGTTTAGGGTTTAGGGTTAGGGGTTTAGGGTTAGGGGGTTATTGGTTTAGGGGTTTAGGGGTTAAGGGGTTAAGGGTTAGGGGTTAGGATTTAGGGTTAGGGGGTTATTGGTTTAGGGGTTTAGGGGTTTATGGGTTAAGGGTTAGGGGTTAGGATTTAAGGTTTAGGGTTTAGGGTTATGGGTTAGGGGGTTAGGGGTTAGGGGTTATGTGGTAGGGGTTTAGGGGTTAGGGTTTAAGGTTAAGGGGTTAGGGGTTAGGGTCTAGGGTCTAGGGTCTAGGGTTTAGGGTCTAGGGTTTATGGTCAAGGGTCTAGGGTCTGAGGTTTTAGGATTTAGGGTTTAGAGTTATGGGTGAGGGGTTTAGGGGTTAGGGTTTAGGGGTTTCGGGTTTAGGGGTTTAGGATTTACGGTTTAGGGGTTAGGGTTAACAGGTTAGGGGTTATGGGTTAGGTTTAGGGTTTAGGGTTTAAGGTTAGGGGTTTTGGGGTTAGGGGTTAGGGTTTAGGGTTTATGGTTTACGGTTTAGGGTTATGGGTTAGGGGGTTTGAGGTTAGGGGTTAGGATTTAGGTTTTTGGGTTTCGTGTTTTTTTAGGGTTATTTTAGGGTTTAGGGTTTAGGGTTTGGGGGTTAGAGGTTAGGGGTTAGAGGTTAGGGTTTAGGGTTTAAGTTTTAGGGTTTAGTGTTTTTTTAGGGTTTAGGGTTATTTTAGGGTTTAGGGTTTATGGTTTAGGGTTTGGGGGTTTAAGGGTTTAGGGGTTAGGGTCTAGGGTCTAGGATTTAGGGTTTAGGGTTTAGGGTTTTAGGGTTTTGGGTTTTTAGGGTTTAGGGTTTTAGGGTTTAGGGTTTAGGGTTTATGGTTTAGGGTTTAGGATTTAGGGGTTAGGGGTTAGGGGTTAGGGTTTAGGGGTTTAGGGCTTAGGGGTTTAGGGTTTAGGGTTTTGGGTTAGGGGGTTAGGGGTTTAGGGGTTAGGGGTTTATAGGTTTGTGGTTTAGGTTTTAGGGTTTAGGGTTTTAGAGTTTTAGGGTATTAGGGGTTTAGGGGTTTAAGGTTTAGGGTTTAGGATTTAGGGTTTAGGGTTTAGGGTGTAAGCTTTAGGTTTAGGGTTTTAGGATCTAGGGTTTAGGGTCTAGGGTTTTAAGGGTTTGGGTTTAGGGTTTAGGGTCTAGGGTTTAGGGTTTAGGGTCTAGGGTCTAGCATTTTAGTGGTTAGGGTTTTAGGGTTTTGGCATTTTAGGGTTTAAGGGTTTTGGGTTTTAGGGTTTAGGGGGTTTAGGGTTTAGGGTTTATGTTTTAGGGGTTTAGGATTTAGGGTTTAGGGTATAGGGTTTATGGGTTAAGGTCTAGGGTCTAGTGTCTAGGGTCTAGGGTATATGGTTTTAGGGTTTTGTGGTTTAGGGTTTGGGTTTTAGGGTCTAGGGTCTAGGGTCTAGGGTTTTAGGGGTTTGGGTTTTAGGGGTTTGGGTTTAGGGTCTAGGTTCTAGGGTCTAGGGTTGTAGGGGTTAGGGTTTTAGGGTTTTGGGGTTTTAGGGTTTAGTGTTTAGGGTTTAAGGGTTTATGGGTTAGGGGTTTAGGGTTTAGGGTTTATGGGTTAGGGGTTTAGAGGTTAGGAGTTAGGAGTTACGAGTTAGGTTTAAGGTTTAGGGGTTAGGGTTTAGGGTTATGGGTTATGGGTGTAGGGATTTAGGGGTTAGTGGTTAGGGTTTAGGGTTTAGGATTTATGGTTTAGGGTTTAGGGTTTAGGGTTTAGGGGGTTAAGGGTTAGGGGTAGGGGTTTAGGGGTTATGGTTTAGGGTTTAGAGTTTAGTGTTTTTTAGGGTTTAGGATTTTTTAGGGTTTAGGGTTTAGGGGTTAGGGTCTAGGGTCTAGGGTGCTGGGTTTTAGGGTTTTGGGGTCTAGGGTCTAGTGTCTAGGGTTTTAGGGGTTTGGGTTTAAAGTTTAGTGTTTAGGGTCTAGGGTCTATGGTCTAGGGTTTAAGGTCTAGTGTCTAGGGTCTAGGGTTTTAGGGGTTAGGGTTTTAAGGGTTTAGGGTTTTAGGGTTTTGGGTTTTAGGGTTTAGGGTTTAGGGTTTAGTGTTTAGGGTTTAGGGTTTATGGGTTTAGGGTTTAGGGTTTAGGGTCTAGGGTTTAGGGTCTAGGGTCTAGGGTTTAGGGATTATGGTCTACGGTTTAGGGTCTAGGGTCTACGGTCTAGGGTTTATGGTTTTAGGGGTTAGGGTTTTAGGGTTTTGGGGTTTTAGGGTTTTGGGTTTTAGGGCTTAGGGGTTTAGGGTTTAGGGTTTTGGGTTAGGGGGTTAGGGGTTTAGGGGTTAGGGGTTTAGGGGTTAGGGGTTTATAGGTTTGTGGTTTAGGTTTTAGGGTTTAGGGTTTTAGGGTTTTAGAGTTTTAGGGTATTAGGGGTTTAGGGGTTTAAGGTTTAGGGTTTAGGATTTAGGGTTTAGGGGTTAGGGTTTAGGGTGTAAGCTTTAGGTTTAGGGTTTTAGGATCTAGGGTTTAGGGTCTAGGGTTTTAAGGGTTTGGGTTTAGGGTTTAGGGTCTAGGGTTTAGGGTTTAGGGTCTAGGGTCTAGGGTCTAGCATTTTAGGGGTTAGGGTTTTAGGGTTTTGGCATTTTAGGGTTTAAGGGTTTTGGGTTTTAGGGATTAGGGGTTTAGGGTTTAGGGTTTATGTTTTAGGGGTTTAGGATTTAGGGTTTAGGGTATAGGGTTTATGGGTTTAGGGGTTAAGGTCTAGGGTCTAGTGTCTAGGGTCTAGGGTATAGGGTTTTAGGGTTTTGTGGTTTAGGGTTTGGGTTTTAGGGTCTAGGTTCTAGGGTTTTAGGGGTTTGGGTTTTAGGGGTTTGGGTTTAGGGTCTAGGTTCTAGGGTCTAGGGTTGTAGGGGTTAGGGTTTTAGGGTTTTGGGGTTTTAGGGTTTAGTGTTTAGGGTTTAAGGGTTTATGGGTTAGGGGTTTAGGGTTTAAGGTTTATGGGTTAGGGGTTTAGAGGTTAGGAGTTAGGAGTTACGAGTTAGGTTTAAGGTTTAGGGGTTAGGGTTTAGGGTTATGGGTGTAGGGGTTAGGGATTTAGGGGTTAGTGGTTAGGGTTTAGGGTTTAGGATTTATGGTTTAGGGTTTAGGGTTTAGGGTTTAGGGGGTTAGGGGTTAGGGGTAGGGGTTTAGGGGTTATGGTTTAGGGTTTAGTGTTTAGTGTTTTTTAGGGTTTAGGATTTTTTAGGGTTTAGGGTTTAAGGTTTAGGGTTTAGGGGTTAGGGTTTAGGATTTAGGGGTTAGGGTCTAGGGTCTAGGGTATTGGGTTTTAGGGTTTTGGGGTCTAGGGTCCAGTGTCTAGGGTTTTAGGGGTTTGGGTTTAAAGTTTAGTGTTTAGGGTCTAGGGTCTATGGTTTAGGGTTTAAGGTCTAGGGTCTAGGGTTTTAGGGGTTAGGGTTTTAAGGGTTTAGGGTTTTAGGGTTTTGGGTTTTAGGGTTTAGGGTTTAGTTGTTTAGGGTTTAGTGTTTAGGGTTTAGGGTTTAGGGGTTTGGGTTTAGGGTTTAGGGTTTAGGGGTTAGGGTTTAGGGTTTAGGATTTAGAGTTTAGGGTTTAGGGTTTAGGGTTTAGGGTTTAGGGTCTAGGGTTTAGGGATTATGATCTACGGTTTAGGGTCTAGGGTCTACGGTCTAGGGTCTATGGTTTTAGGGGTTAGGGTTTTAGGGTTTTAGGGTTTTAGGGTTTTGGGTTTTAGGGTTTAGGGTTTAGGGAATAGGTTTTAGGGGTTTAGGGTTTAGGGATTAGGGTTTAGGGTTTATGGGTTTAAGGTTTAGGGTTTAGGATTTATGGGTTAGAGTTTAGGGGGTTTATGGGTTTAGGGTTTAGGGTTAGGGGGTTAGTGGTTTAGGGGTTTAGGGGTTTATGGGTTATGGGTTAGGGTTTAGGGTTTAAGGTTTAGGGTCTAGGGCCTAGGGTTTAGGGTTTAGGGTCTAGGGGTTAGGGTCTAGGGTCTAGGGTCTACGGTCTAGGGTTTAGGGTTTTAGGGGTTAAGGTTTTAGGATTTTGGGGTTTTAGGGTTTTGGGGTTTTGGGTTTTAGGGTTTAGGGTTTAGGGGTATAGGGTTTTAGGATTTTTGGGTTTTAGGGTTTAGGGTTTTAGGGTTTAGGGTTTAGGGTTTAGGGGTATAGGGTTTAGGGTTTAAGGTATAGGGTTTAGGGGTTTAGGGTTTAGGATTTAGGGGTTAGGGGTTATGGTTTAGGGTTTAGGGTTTAGGGTTTAGGGTTTATGGGTTTAGGATTTAGAGTTTAGGGTTTAGGGTTTATGGTTTAGGGGTTTAGGGTTTAGAGTTTAGGGTTTAGGATTTAGGGGTTAGGGTTTAGGGTTTAGGGTTAGGGGGTTATTGGTTTAGGGGTTTAGGGGTTTAGGGGTTTATGGGTTTAGGGGTTTATGGGTTAAGGGTTAGGGGTTAGGATTTAGGGTTAGGGGTTTAGGGGTTTAGTGTTTAGGGTTAGGGTTTAGGGTTTAGAGTTATGGGTTAGGGGTTTAGGGGTTCGGTTTAGGGGTTTCGGGTTTAGGGGTTTAGGATTTACGGTTTAGGGGTTAGGGTTAACGGGTTAGGGGTTATGGGTTAGGTTTAGGGTTTAGGGTTTAGGGGGTTAAGGGTTAGGGGTAGGGGTTTAGGGGTTATGGTTTAGGGTTTAGAGTTTAGTGTTTTTTAGGGTTTAGGATTTTTTAGGGTTTAGGGTTTAGGGGTTAGGGTCTAGGGTCTAGGGTGCTGGGTTTTAGGGTTTTGGGGTCTAGGGTCTAGTGTCTAGGGTTTTAGGGGTTTGGGTTTAAAGTTTAGTGTTTAGGGTCTAGGGTCTATGGTCTAGGGTTTAAGGTCTAGTGTCTAGGGTCTAGGGTTTTAGGGGTTAGGGTTTTAAGGGTTTAGGGTTTTAGGGTTTTGGGTTTTAGGGTTTAGGGTTTAGGGTTTAATGTTTAGGGTTTAGGGTTTAGGGGTTTAGGGTTTAGGGTTTAGGGTCTAGGGTTTAGGGTCTAGGGTCTAGGGTTTAGGGATTATGGTCTACGGTTTAGGGTCTAGGGTCTACGGTCTAGGGTTTATGGTTTTAGGGGTTAGGGTTTTAGGGTTTTGGGGTTTTAGGGTTTTGGGTTTTAGGGCTTAGGGGTTTAGGGTTTAGGGTTTTGGGTTAGGGGGTTAGGGGTTTAGGGGTTAGGGGTTTAGGGGTTAGGGGTTTATAGGTTTGTGGTTTAGGTTTTAGGGTTTAGGGTTTTAGGGTTTTAGAGTTTTAGGGTATTAGGGGTTTAGGGGTTTAAGGTTTAGGGTTTAGGATTTAGGGTTTAGGGGTTAGGGTTTAGGGTGTAAGCTTTAGGTTTAGGGTTTTAGGATCTAGGGTTTAGGGTCTAGGGTTTTAAGGGTTTGGGTTTAGGGTTTAGGGTCTAGGGTTTAGGGTTTAGGGTCTAGGGTCTAGGGTCTAGCATTTTAGGGGTTAGGGTTTTAGGGTTTTGGCATTTTAGGGTTTAAGGGTTTTGGGTTTTAGGGATTAGGGGTTTAGGGTTTAGGGTTTATGTTTTAGGGGTTTAGGATTTAGGGTTTAGGGTATAGGGTTTATGGGTTTAGGGGTTAAGGTCTAGGGTCTAGTGTCTAGGGTCTAGGGTATAGGGTTTTAGGGTTTTGTGGTTTAGGGTTTGGGTTTTAGGGTCTAGGGTCTAGGGTTTTAGGGGTTTGGGTTTTAGGGGTTTGGGTTTAGGGTCTAGGTTCTAGGGTCTAGGGTTGTAGGGGTTAGGGTTTTAGGGTTTTGGGGTTTTAGGGTTTAGTGTTTAGGGTTTAAGGGTTTATGGGTTAGGGGTTTAGGGTTTAAGGTTTATGGGTTAGGGGTTTAGAGGTTAGGAGTTAGGAGTTACGAGTTAGGTTTAAGGTTTAGGGGTTAGGGTTTAGGGTTATGGGTGTAGGGGTTAGGGATTTAGGGGTTAGTGGTTAGGGTTTAGGGTTTAGGATTTATGGTTTAGGGTTTAGGGTTTAGGGTTTAGGGGGTTAGGGGTTAGGGGTAGGGGTTTAGGGGTTATGGTTTAGGGTTTAGTGTTTAGTGTTTTTTAGGGTTTAGGATTTTTTAGGGTTTAGGGTTTAAGGTTTAGGGTTTAGGGGTTAGGGTTTAGGGTTTAGGGGTTAGGGTCTAGGGTCTAGGGTATTGGGTTTTAGGGTTTTGGGGTCTAGGGTCCAGTGTCTAGGGTTTTAGGGGTTTGGGTTTAAAGTTTAGTGTTTAGGGTCTAGGGTCTATGGTTTAGGGTTTAAGGTCTAGGGTCTAGGGTTTTAGGGGTTAGGGTTTTAAGGGTTTAGGGTTTTAGGGTTTTGGGTTTTAGGGTTTAGGGTTTAGTTGTTTAGGGTTTAGTGTTTAGGGTTTAGGGTTTAGGGGTTTGGGTTTAGGGTTTAGGGTTTAGGGGTTAGGGTTTAGGGTTTAGGATTTAGAGTTTAGGGTTTAGGGTTTAGGGTTTAGGGTCTAGGGTTTAGGGATTATGATCTACGGTTTAGGGTCTAGGGTCTACGGTCTAGGGTCTATGGTTTTAGGGGTTAGGGTTTTAGGGTTTTAGGGTTTTAGGGTTTTGGGTTTTAGGGTTTAGGGTTTAGGGAATAGGTTTTAGGGGTTTAGGGTTTAGGGATTAGGGTTTAGGGTTTATGGGTTTAAGGTTTAGGGTTTAGGATTTATGGGTTAGAGTTTAGGGGGTTTATGGGTTTAGGGTTTAGGGTTAGGGGGTTAGTGGTTTAGGGGTTTAGGGGTTTATGGGTTATGGGTTAGGGTTTAGGGTTTAAGGTTTAGGGTCTAGGGCCTAGGGTTTAGGGTTTAGGGTCTAGGGGTTAGGGTCTAGGGTCTAGGGTCTACGGTCTAGGGTTTAGGGTTTTAGGGGTTAAGGTTTTAGGATTTTGGGGTTTTAGGGTTTTGGGGTTTTGGGTTTTAGGGTTTAGGGTTTAGGGGTATAGGGTTTTAGGATTTTTGGGTTTTAGGGTTTAGGGTTTTAGGGTTTAGGGTTTAGGGTTTAGGGGTATAGGGTTTAGGGTTTAAGGTATAGGGTTTAGGGGTTTAGGGTTTAGGATTTAGGGGTTAGGGGTTATGGTTTAGGGTTTAGGGTTTAGGGTTTATGGGTTTAGGATTTAGAGTTTAGGGTTTAGGGTTTATGGTTTAGGGGTTTAGGGTTTAGAGTTTAGGGTTTAGGATTTAGGGGTTAGGGTTTAGGGTTTAGGGTTAGGGGGTTATTGGTTTAGGGGTTTAGGGGTTTAGGGGTTTATGGGTTTAGGGGTGTATGGGTTAAGGGTTAGGGGTTAGGATTTAGGGTTAGGGGTTTAGGGGTTTAGTGTTTAGGGTTAGGGTTTAGGGTTTAGAGTTATGGGTTAGGGGTTTAGGGGTTCGGTTTAGGGGTTTCGGGTTTAGGGGTTTAGGATTTACGGTTTAGGGGTTAGGGTTAACGGGTTAGGGGTTATGGGTTAGGTTTAGGGTTTAAGGTTAGGGATTTTGGGGTTAGGGGTTAGGGTTTAGGGTTTATGGTTTACGGTTTAGGGTTATGGGTTAGGGGGTTAGAGGTTAGGGGTTAGGGGTTAGGGTTTAGGTTTTAGGGTTTAGTGTTTTTTTAGGGTTTAGGGTTATTTTAGGGTTTAGGGTTTAGGGTTTGGGGGTTAGAGGTTAGGGGTTAGGGTTTAGGGTTTAGTGTTTTTTAGGGTTTAGGGTTTAGGGTTTATGGTTTAGGGTTTGGGGGTTTAGGGGTTAGGGTCTAGGGTCTAGGATTTAGGGTTTAGGGTTTTAGGGTTTTGGGGTTTTAGGGTTTAGGGTTTTAGGGTTTAGGGTTTATGGTTTAGGGTTTAGGATTTTGGGGTTAGGGGTTAGGGGTTAGGGTTTAGGGGTTTAGGGCTTAGGGGTTTAGGGTTTTGGGTTAGGGGGTTAGGGGTTTAGGGGTTAGGGGTTTATAGGTTTCTGGTTTAGGTTTTAGGGTTTAGGGTTTAGGGTTTTAGGGTTTTAGAGTTTTAGGGTATTAGGGGTTTAGGGGTTTAAGGTTTAGGGTTTAGGATTTAGGGTTTATGGGTTAGGGTTTAGGGTGTAAAGTTTAGGTTTAGGGTTTATGTTTAGGGTTTTAGGGTCTAGGGTTTAGTGTCTAGGGTTTTAAGGGTTTGGGTTTAGGGTTTAGGGTCTAGGGTTTAGGGTTTAGGGTCTAGGGTCTAGCATTATAGGGGTTAGGGTTTTAGGGTTTTGGCATTTTAGGGTTTAAGGGTTTTGGGTTTTAGGGTTTAGGGGTTTAGGGTTTAGGGTTTAGGTTTTAGGGGTTTAGGATTTAGGGTTTAGGGTATATGGTTTATGGGTTTAGGGGTTAAGGTCTAGGGTCTAGTGTCTAGGGTCTAGGGTCTAGGGTTTTAGGGTTTTGTGGTTTAGGGTTTAGGGTTTGGGTTTTAGGGTCTAGGGTCTAAGGTCTAGGGTTTTAGGGGTTTGGGTTTTAGGGGTTTGGGTTTAGGGTCTAGGTTCAAGGGTCTAGGGTTGTAGGGGTTAGGGTTTTAGGGTTTTGGGGTTTTAGGGTTTAGTGTTTAGGGTTTAAGGGTTTATGAGTTAGGGTTTTAGGGTTTAGGGTTTAGGGTTTATGGGTTAGGGGTTTAGAGGTTAGGAGTTAGGAGTTACGAGTTAGGTTTAAGGTTTTGGGGTTAGGGTTTAGGGTTATGGGTTATGGGTGTAGTGGTTTAGGGATTTAGGGGTTAGTGGTTAGGGTTTAGGATTTATGGTTTAGGGTTTAGGGTTTAGGGTTTAGGGGGTTAGGGGTTAGGGGTAGGGGTTTAGGGGTTATGGTTTAGGGTTTAGTGTTTAGTGTTTTTTAGGGTTTATGATTTTTTAGGGTTTAGGGTTTAAAGTTTAGGGTTTAGGGGTTAGGGTTTAGGGTTTAGGGGTTAGGGTCTAGGGTCTAGGGTATTGGGTTTTAGGGTTTCGGGGTCTAGGGTCTAGTGTCTAGGGTTTTAGGGGTTTGGGTTTAAAGTTTAGTGTTTAGGGTCTAGGGTCTATGGTTTAGGGTTTAAGGTCTAGGGTCTAGGGTCTAGGGTTTTAGGGGTTATGGTTTTAAGGGTTTAGGGTTTTAGGGTTTTGGGTTTTATGGTTTAGGGTTTAGGGGTTTAGGGTTTAGTGTTTAGGGTTTAGGGTTTAGGGGTTTAGGGTTTAGGGGTTAGGGTTTAAGGTTTAGGATTTAGAGTTTAGGGTTTAGGGTTTAGGGTTTAGGGTTTAGGGTCTAGGGTCTAGGGTTTAGGGATTAGGGTCTAGGGTTTAGGGTCTAGGGTCTAGGGTCTATGGTTTTAGGGGTTAGGGTTTTAGGGTTTTGGGGTTTTAGGGTTTTAGGGTTTTGGGTTTTAGGGTTTAGGGTTTAGGGTATAGGCTTTAGGGGTTTAGGGTTTAGGGGTTAGGGTTTATGGGTTTAAGGTTTAAGGCTTAGGATTTATGGGTTAGGGTTTAGGGGGTTTATGGGTTTAGGGTTTAGGGTTAGGGGGTTAGTGGTTTAGGGGTTTATGGGTTAGGGGTGAGGGTTTAGGGTTTAAGGTTTAGGGTCTAGGGCCTAGGGTTTAAGGTTTAGGCTCTAGGGGTTAGGGTCTAGGGTCTAGGGTCTAGGGTCTAAGGTCTAGGGTTTTAGGGGTTAAGGTTTTAGGATTTTGGGGTTTTAGGGTTTTGGGGTTTTGGGTTTTAGGGTTTAGGGTTTAGGGGTATAGGGTTTTAGGATTTTAGGGTTTTAGGGGTTATGGTTTAGGGTTTAGGGTATAGGGGTATAGGGTTTAGGGTTTAAGGTATAGGGTTTAGGGGTTTAGGGTTTAGGATTTAGGGGTTAAAGGTTATGGTTTAGGGTTTATGGGTTTAGGGATTAGAGTTTAGGGTTTAGGGTTTAGGGATTTAGGGTTTAGAGTTTAGGGTTTAGGATTTAGGGGTTAGGGTTTAGGGTTTAGGGTTAGGGTTTTAGGGTTAGGGGGTTATTGGTTTAGGGGTTTAGGGGTTTAGGGGTTAAGGGTTAGGGGTTAGGATTTAGGGTTAGGGGGTTATTGGTTTAGGGGTTTTGGGGTTTAGGGGTTTATGGGTTAAGGGTTAGGGGTTAGGATTTAGGGTTTAGGGTTTAGGGTTATGGGTTAGGGGTTAAGTGGTAGGGGTTTAGGGGTTAGGGTTTAGGGTTAAGGGGTTAGGGGTTAGGGTCTAGGGTCTAGGGTTTAGGGTCTAGGGTTTATGGTCAAGGGTCGAGGGTCTGAGGTTTTAGGTGTTAGGGTTTTAGGGTTTTGGGGTTTTAGGGGTTTAGGGTTTAGTGTTAAGGGTTTAGGGGTATAGGGGTTAGGGGTTTAGGGTTTAGGATTTAATGTTTAGTGTTTAGGGTTATGGGTTTAGGGGCTTAGGGGTTTAGGGTTTAGGGGTTTAGGGGTTTAGGGTTTAGGGGTTAGGGGTTAGGTTTAGGGTTTAGGGTTAGGGGTTTAGGGGTTTAGGGGTTAGGGGTTAGGGTTTAGGGTTTAGGGTTTAGGGTTAGGGGTTTAGGGGTTAGGGGTTATGGATTATGGTTTACGATTTAGGGTTTAGGGTTTAGGGTTTAGAGTTATGGGTTAGGGGTTTAGGGGTTAGGGTTTAGGGGTTTCGGGTTTAGGGGTTTAGGAATTACGGTTTAGGGGTTAGGGTTAACGGGTTAGGGGTTATGGGTTAGGTTTAGGGTTTAGGGTTTAATGTTAGGGGTTTTGGGGTTAGGGGTTAGGGTTTTGGGTTTATGGTTTACGGTTTAGGGTTATGGGTTAGGGGGTTAGAGGTTAGGGGTTAGGGGTTAAGGTTTAGGTTTTAGGGTTTAGTGTTTTTTTAGGGTTTAGGGTTATTTTAGGGTTTAGGGTTTAGGGTTTAGGGTTTGGGGGTTTAGGGGTTAGGTTCTAGGGTCTAGGGTTTAGGGTTTAGGGTTTAGGGTCCAGGGTCTAGAGTTTTAGGGGTTTGGGTTTAGGGTTTAGGGTCTAGGGTTTAGGGTCTAGGATTTTAGGGGTTAGGGTTTTAGGATTTTGGGGTTTAGGGTTTTAGGGTTTTGGGTTTAGGGTGTAGGGTTTAGGGTTTAGGGTTTAGGATTTCGGGGTTAGGGGTTAGGGGTTAGGATTTAGGGGTTTAGGGTTTAGGGTTTAGGGTTAGGGGTTTAGGGGTTTATGGGTTAGGGTTTAGGTTTTAGGGTTTAGGGTTTAGGGTTTTAGGGTTTTAGGGTTTTAGAGTTTTAGGGTTTTAGGGGTTTAGGGGTTTAGGGTTTAGGGTTTAGGATTTAGGGTTTAATGGTTAGGGTTTATGGTTTATGGTTTATGTTTAGGGTTTAGGGTTTTAGGGTTTAGGATTTAGGGTTTTAGGGGTTTGGGTTTAGGGTTTAGGGTCTAGGGTTTAGGGTTTAGGGTTTAGGGTTTAGGGTCTAGCGTTTTAGGGGTTAGGGTTTTAGGGTTTTGGCGTTTTAGGGTTTAAGGGTTTTGTGTTTTAGGGTTTAGGGTTTAGGGTTTAGGGTTTAGGTTTTAGGGTTTAGGGGTTTAGGATTTATGGTTTAGGGTTTATGGGTTTAGGGGTTAAGGTCTAGGGTCTAGTGTCTAGGGTCTAGGGTCTAGGGTTTTAGGGTTTAGGTGTTTAGGGTTTAGGGTTTGGGTTTTAGGGTCAAGGGTCTAGGGTATAGGGTTTTAGGGGTTTGGGTTTTAGGGTTTTGGGTTTAAGGTATAGGGTTTAGGGTCTAGGTTTTAGGGTTTTAGGGGTTAGGGTTTTAGGGTTTTAGGGTTTAGGGGTTTATGGGTTAGGGGTTTAGGGTTTAAGGATTATAGGATATGGGTTTAGAGGTTAGGAGTTAGGAGTTAGGAGTTAGGTTTAAGGGTTAGGGGTTAGGGTATAGGGTTTAGGGTTATGGGTGTAGGGGTTTAGGGATTTAGGGGTTAGTGGTTAGGGTTTAGTGTTTAGGATTTATGGTTTAGGGTTTAGGGTTTATGGGGTTATGGGTTAGGGGTTAGGGTTTAGGGTTTAGTGTTTTTTTTTGGGTTTAGGATTTTTAGGGTTTAGGGTTTAAGGTTTAGGGTTTAGGGGTTATGGTTTAGGGTTTAGGGGTTAGGGTCTAGGGTCTAGGGTATTGGGTTTTAGGGTTTCGGGGTCTAGGATCTAGTGTCTAGGGTTTTAGGGGATTGGGTTTAGGGTTTAGTGTTTAGGGTCTAAGGTCTATGGTTTAGGGTTTAGGGTCTAGGGTCTAGGTTCTAGGGTTTTAGGGGTTAGGGTTTTAGGGGTTTAGGGTTTTAGGGTTTTGGGTTTTAGGGTTTAGGGTTTAGGGTTTAGGGGTTTAGGGTTTAGTGTTTAGGGTTTATGTTTTAGGGGTTTAGGGTTTAGGGTTTCGGGTTTAGGGTTTAGGGGTTAAGGTTTAGGGTTTAGGATTTAGAGTTTAGGGTTTAGGGTTTAGGGTCTAGGGTTTTAGGGGTTAGGGTTTTAGGGTTTTGGGGTTTTAGGGTTTTAGGGTTTTAGGGTTTAGGGTTTAGGGGTTTAGGGTTTAGGGTTTAGGGTTTTGGGTATAGGCTTTAGGGGTTTAGGTTTTAGGGGTTAGTTTTTAGGGTTTAGGGGTTTAGGGTTTAGGATTTATGGGTTAGGGTTTAGGGTATAGGGTTAGGGGGTTAGTGGTTTAGGGGTCTAGGGTTTGTGGGTTTAGGGGATAGGGGTTAGGGTTTAGGGTTTAAGGTTTAGGATTTAGGGTTTAGGGTCTAGGGTTGAGGGTTAGGGGTTTAGGGGTTAGGTTTTAGGGTTTAATGTTTAATGTTTTTTAGGGTTTAGGGTTTAAGGTTTTAGGGTTTAATGTTTTTTAGGGTTTAGGGTTATTTTAGGGTTTAGGATTTAGGGTTTAGGGTTTGGGGGTTTAGGGGCTTATGGGTTAGGGTCTAGGGTTTAGGGTTTAGGGTTTAGGGTTTAAGGTTTAGGGTTTAGGGTTTAGGGTTTAGGGTTTAGGGTTTAGGGTTTAGGGTTTAGGGTTTAGGGTTTAGGGTTTAGGGTTTAGGGTTTAGGGTTTAGAGTTTAGGGTTTAGGATTTAGGGGTTAGGGTTTAGGGTTTAGGGTTAGGGGGTTATTGGTTTAGGGGTTTAGGGGTTTATGGGTTAAGGGTTAGGGGTTAGGATTTAGGGTTTAGGGTTTAGGGTTATGGGTTAGGGGGTTAGGGGTTAGGGGTTATGTGGTAGGGGTTTAGGGGTTAGGGTTTAGGGTTAAGGGGTTAGGGTCTACGGTTTAGGGTCTAGGGTTTATGGTCAAGGGTCTAGGGTCTAAGGTTTTAGGATTTAGGGTTTAGAGTTATGGGTGAGGGGTTTAGGGGTTAGGATTTAGGGGTTTCGGGTTTAGGGGTTTAGGATTTACGGTTTAGGGGTTAGGGTTAACGGGTTAGGGGTTATGGGTTAGGTTTAGGGTTTAGGGTTTAAGGTTTGGGGTTAGGGGTTAGGGTTTAGGGTTTATGGTTTACGGTTTAGGGTTATGGGTTAGGGGGTTAGAGGTTAGGGGTTAGGGTTTAGGTTTTAGGGTTTCGTGTTTTTTAGGGTTATTTTAGGGTTTAGGGTTTAGGGTTTGTGGGTTAGAGGTTAGGGGTTAGGGGTTAGGGTTTAGGTTTTAGGGTTTAGTGTTTTTTTAGGGTTTAGGGTTATTTTAGGGTTTAGGGTTTAGGGTTTATGGTTTAGGGTTTGGGGGTTTAGGGTCTTAGGGGTTAGGGTCTAGGATTTAGGGTTTAGGGTTTAGGGTTTTAGGGTTTTGGGTTTTTAGGGTTTAGGGTTTTAGGGTTTATGGTTTAGGGTTTATGGTTTAGGGTTAGGGTTTAGGGGTTTAGGGCTTAGGGGTTTAGGGGTTTAGGGCTTAGGGGTTTAGGGTTTAGGGTTTTGGGTTAGGGGGTTAGGGGTTTAGGGGTTAGGGGTTTATAGGTTTGTGGTTTAGGTTTTAGGGTTTAGGGTTTTAGGGTTTTAGAGTTTTAGGGTATTGGGGGTTTAGGGGTTTAAGGTTTAGGGTTTAGGATTTAGGGTTTAGGGGTTAGGGTTTAGGGTGTAAGCTTTAGGTTTAGGGTTTTAGGATCTAGGGTTTAGGGTCTAGGGTTTTAAGGGTTTGGGTTTAGGGTTTAGGGTCTAGGGTTTAGGGTTTAGGGTCTAGGGTCTAGGGTCTAGCATTTTAGGGGTTAGGGTTTTAGGGTTTTGGCATTTTAGGGTTTAAGGGTTTTGGGTTTTAGGGTTTAGGGGTTTAGGGTTTAGGGTTTATGTTTTAGGGGTTTAGGATTTAGGGTTTAGGGTATAGGGTTTATGGGTTTAGGGGTTAAGGTCTAGGGTCTAGTGTCTAGGGTCTAGGGTATAGGGTTTTAGGGTTTTGTGGTTTAGGGTTTGGGTTTTAGGGTCTAGGGTCTAGGGTTTTAGGGGTTTGGGTTTTAGGGGTTTGGGTTTAGGGTCTAGGTTCTAGGGTCTAGGGTTGTAGGGGTTAGGGTTTTAGGGTTTTGGGGTTTTAGGGTTTAGTGTTTAGGGTTTAAGGGTTTATGGGTTAGGGGTTTAGGGTTTAAGGTTTATGGGTTAGGGGTTTAGAGGTTAGGAGTTAGGAGTTACGAGTTAGGTTTAAGGTTTAGGGGTTAGGGTTTAGGGTTATGGGTGTAGGGGTTAGGGATTTAGGGGTTAGTGGTTAGGGTTTAGGGTTTAGGATTTATGGTTTAGGGTTTAGGGTTTAGGGTTTAGGGGGTTAGGGGTTAGGGGTAGGGGTTTAGGGGTTATGGTTTAGGGTTTAGTGTTTAGTGTTTTTTAGGGTTTAGGATTTTTTAGGGTTTAGGGTTTAAGGTTTAGGGTTTAGGGGTTAGGGTTTAGGGTTTAGGGGTTAGGGTCTAGGGTATTGGGTTTTAGGGTTTTGGGGTCTAGGGTCTAGTGTCTAGGGTTTTAGGGGTTTGGGTTTAAAGTTTAGTGTTTAGGGTCTAGGGTCTATGGTTTAGGGTTTAAGGTCTAGGGTCTAGGGTTTTAGGGGTTAGGGTTTTAAGGGTTTAGGGTTTTAGGGTTTTGGGTTTTAGGATTTAGGGTTTAGTGGTTTAGGGTTTAGTGTTTAGGGTTTAGGGTTTAGGGGTTTGGGTTTAGGGTTTAGGGTTTAGGGGTTAGGGTTTAGGGTTTAGGATTTAGAGTTTAGGGTTTAGGGTTTAGGGTTTAGGGTTTAGGGTCTAGGGTTTAGGGATTATGATCTACGGTTTAGGGTCTTGGGTCTACGGTCTAGGGTCTATGGTTTTAGGGGTTAGGGTTTTAGGGTTTTGGGGTTTTAGGGTTTTGGGTTTTAGGGTTTAGGGTTTAGGGAATAGGTTTTAGGGGTTTAGGGTTTAGGGATTAGGGTTTAGGGTTTATGGGTTTAAGGTTTAGGGTTTAGGATTTATGGGTTAGAGTTTAGGGGGTTTATGGGTTTAGGGTTTAGGGTTAGGGGGTTAGTGGTTTAGGGGTTTAGGGGTTTATGGGTTATGGGTTAGGGTTTAGGGTTTAAGGTTTAGGGTCTAGGGCCTAGGGTTTAGGGTTTAGGGTCTAGGGGTTAGGGTCTAGGGTCTAGGGTCTAGGGTCTACGGTCTAGGGTTTAGGGTTTTAGGGGTTAATGTTTTAGGATTTTGGGGTTTTAGGGTTTTGGGGTTTTGGGTTTTAGGGTTTATGGTTTAGGGGTATAGGGTTTTAGGATTTTAGGGTTTTAGGGTTTAGGGTTTTAGGGTTTAGGGTATAGGGTTTAGGAGTATAGGGTTTAGGGTTTAAGGTATAGGGTTTAGGGGTTTAGGGTTTAGGATTTAGGGGTTAGGGTTTTAGGGTTTTAGGGTTTAGGGGTTTATGGGTTAGGGGTTTAGGGTTTAAGGATTATAGGATATGGGTTTAGAGGTTAGGAGTTAGGAGTTAGGTTTAAGGTTTAGGGGTTAGGGTATAGGGTTTAGGGTTATGGGTGTAGGGGTTTAGGGATTTAGGGGTTAGTGGTTAGGGTTTAGTGTTTAGGATTTATGGTTTAGGGTTTAGGGTTTATGGGGTTATGGGTTAGGGGTTAGGGTTTAGGGTTTAGTGTTTTTTTTTGGGTTTAGGATTTTTAGGGTTTAGGGTTTAAGGTTTAGGGTTTAGGGGTTATGGTTTAGGGTTTAGGGGTTAGGGTCTAGGGTCTAGGGTATTGGGTTTTAGGGTTTCGGGGTCTAGGATCTAGTGTCTAGGGTTTTAGGGGATTGGGTTTAGGGTTTAGTGTTTAGGGTCTAAGGTCTATGGTTTAGGGTTTAGGGTCTAGGGTCTAGGTTCTAGGGTTTTAGGGGTTAGGGTTTTAGGGGTTTAGGGTTTTAGGGTTTTGGGTTTTAGGGTTTAGGGTTTAGGGTTTAGGGGTTTAGGGTTTAGTGTTTAGGGTTTATGTTTTAGGGGTTTAGGGTTTAGGGTTTCGGGTTTAGGGTTTAGGGGTTAAGGTTTAGGGTTTAGGATTTAGAGTTTAGGGTTTAGGGTTTAGGGTCTAGGGTTTTAGGGGTTAGGGTTTTAGGGTTTTGGGGTTTTAGGGTTTTAGGGTTTTAGGGTTTAGGGTTTAGGGGTTTAGGGTTTAGGGTTTAGGGTTTTGGGTATAGGCTTTAGGGGTTTAGGTTTTAGGGGTTAGTTTTTAGGGTTTAGGGGTTTAGGGTTTAGGATTTATGGGTTAGGGTTTAGGGTATAGGGTTAGGGGGTTAGTGGTTTAGGGGTCTAGGGTTTGTGGGTTTAGGGGATAGGGGTTAGGGTTTAGGGTTTAAGGTTTAGGATTTAGGGTTTAGGGTCTAGGGTTGAGGGTTAGGGGTTTAGGGGTTAGGTTTTAGGGTTTAATGTTTAATGTTTTTTAGGGTTTAGGGTTTAAGGTTTTAGGGTTTAATGTTTTTTAGGGTTTAGGGTTATTTTAGGGTTTAGGATTTAGGGTTTAGGGTTTGGGGGTTTAGGGGCTTATGGGTTAGGGTCTAGGGTTTAGGGTTTAGGGTTTAGGGTTTAAGGTTTAGGGTTTAGGGTTTAGGGTTTAGGGTTTAGGGTTTAGGGTTTAGGGTTTAGGGTTTAGGGTTTAGGGTTTAGGGTTTAGGGTTTAGGGTTTAGAGTTTAGGGTTTAGGATTTAGGGGTTAGGGTTTAGGGTTTAGGGTTAGGGGGTTATTGGTTTAGGGGTTTAGGGGTTTATGGGTTAAGGGTTAGGGGTTAGGATTTAGGGTTTAGGGTTTAGGGTTATGGGTTAGGGGGTTAGGGGTTAGGGGTTATGTGGTAGGGGTTTAGGGGTTAGGGTTTAGGGTTAAGGGGTTAGGGTCTACGGTTTAGGGTCTAGGGTTTATGGTCAAGGGTCTAGGGTCTAAGGTTTTAGGATTTAGGGTTTAGAGTTATGGGTGAGGGGTTTAGGGGTTAGGATTTAGGGGTTTCGGGTTTAGGGGTTTAGGATTTACGGTTTAGGGGTTAGGGTTAACGGGTTAGGGGTTATGGGTTAGGTTTAGGGTTTAGGGTTTAAGGTTTGGGGTTAGGGGTTAGGGTTTAGGGTTTATGGTTTACGGTTTAGGGTTATGGGTTAGGGGGTTAGAGGTTAGGGGTTAGGGTTTAGGTTTTAGGGTTTCGTGTTTTTTAGGGTTATTTTAGGGTTTAGGGTTTAGGGTTTGTGGGTTAGAGGTTAGGGGTTAGGGGTTAGGGTTTAGGTTTTAGGGTTTAGTGTTTTTTTAGGGTTTAGGGTTATTTTAGGGTTTAGGGTTTAGGGTTTATGGTTTAGGGTTTGGGGGTTTAGGGTCTTAGGGGTTAGGGTCTAGGATTTAGGGTTTAGGGTTTAGGGTTTTAGGGTTTTGGGTTTTTAGGGTTTAGGGTTTTAGGGTTTATGGTTTAGGGTTTATGGTTTAGGGTTAGGGTTTAGGGGTTTAGGGCTTAGGGGTTTAGGGGTTTAGGGCTTAGGGGTTTAGGGTTTAGGGTTTTGGGTTAGGGGGTTAGGGGTTTAGGGGTTAGGGGTTTATAGGTTTGTGGTTTAGGTTTTAGGGTTTAGGGTTTTAGGGTTTTAGAGTTTTAGGGTATTGGGGGTTTAGGGGTTTAAGGTTTAGGGTTTAGGATTTAGGGTTTAGGGGTTAGGGTTTAGGGTGTAAGCTTTAGGTTTAGGGTTTTAGGATCTAGGGTTTAGGGTCTAGGGTTTTAAGGGTTTGGGTTTAGGGTTTAGGGTCTAGGGTTTAGGGTTTAGGGTCTAGGGTCTAGGGTCTAGCATTTTAGGGGTTAGGGTTTTAGGGTTTTGGCATTTTAGGGTTTAAGGGTTTTGGGTTTTAGGGTTTAGGGGTTTAGGGTTTAGGGTTTATGTTTTAGGGGTTTAGGATTTAGGGTTTAGGGTATAGGGTTTATGGGTTTAGGGGTTAAGGTCTAGGGTCTAGTGTCTAGGGTCTAGGGTATAGGGTTTTAGGGTTTTGTGGTTTAGGGTTTGGGTTTTAGGGTCTAGGGTCTAGGGTTTTAGGGGTTTGGGTTTTAGGGGTTTGGGTTTAGGGTCTAGGTTCTAGGGTCTAGGGTTGTAGGGGTTAGGGTTTTAGGGTTTTGGGGTTTTAGGGTTTAGTGTTTAGGGTTTAAGGGTTTATGGGTTAGGGGTTTAGGGTTTAAGGTTTATGGGTTAGGGGTTTAGAGGTTAGGAGTTAGGAGTTACGAGTTAGGTTTAAGGTTTAGGGGTTAGGGTTTAGGGTTATGGGTGTAGGGGTTAGGGATTTAGGGGTTAGTGGTTAGGGTTTAGGGTTTAGGATTTATGGTTTAGGGTTTAGGGTTTAGGGTTTAGGGGGTTAGGGGTTAGGGGTAGGGGTTTAGGGGTTATGGTTTAGGGTTTAGTGTTTAGTGTTTTTTAGGGTTTAGGATTTTTTAGGGTTTAGGGTTTAAGGTTTAGGGTTTAGGGGTTAGGGTTTAGGGTTTAGGGGTTAGGGTCTAGGGTATTGGGTTTTAGGGTTTTGGGGTCTAGGGTCTAGTGTCTAGGGTTTTAGGGGTTTGGGTTTAAAGTTTAGTGTTTAGGGTCTAGGGTCTATGGTTTAGGGTTTAAGGTCTAGGGTCTAGGGTTTTAGGGGTTAGGGTTTTAAGGGTTTAGGGTTTTAGGGTTTTGGGTTTTAGGATTTAGGGTTTAGTGGTTTAGGGTTTAGTGTTTAGGGTTTAGGGTTTAGGGGTTTGGGTTTAGGGTTTAGGGTTTAGGGGTTAGGGTTTAGGGTTTAGGATTTAGAGTTTAGGGTTTAGGGTTTAGGGTTTAGGGTTTAGGGTCTAGGGTTTAGGGATTATGATCTACGGTTTAGGGTCTTGGGTCTACGGTCTAGGGTCTATGGTTTTAGGGGTTAGGGTTTTAGGGTTTTGGGGTTTTAGGGTTTTGGGTTTTAGGGTTTAGGGTTTAGGGAATAGGTTTTAGGGGTTTAGGGTTTAGGGATTAGGGTTTAGGGTTTATGGGTTTAAGGTTTAGGGTTTAGGATTTATGGGTTAGAGTTTAGGGGGTTTATGGGTTTAGGGTTTAGGGTTAGGGGGTTAGTGGTTTAGGGGTTTAGGGGTTTATGGGTTATGGGTTAGGGTTTAGGGTTTAAGGTTTAGGGTCTAGGGCCTAGGGTTTAGGGTTTAGGGTCTAGGGGTTAGGGTCTAGGGTCTAGGGTCTAGGGTCTACGGTCTAGGGTTTAGGGTTTTAGGGGTTAATGTTTTAGGATTTTGGGGTTTTAGGGTTTTGGGGTTTTGGGTTTTAGGGTTTATGGTTTAGGGGTATAGGGTTTTAGGATTTTAGGGTTTTAGGGTTTAGGGTTTTAGGGTTTAGGGTATAGGGTTTAGGAGTATAGGGTTTAGGGTTTAAGGTATAGGGTTTAGGGGTTTAGGGTTTAGGATTTAGGGGTTAGGGGTTATGGTTTAGGGTTTAGGGTTTAGGGTTTAGGGTTTATGGGTTTAGGGTTTAGAGTTTAGGGTTTAGGGTTTATGGTTTAGGGGTTTAGGGTTTAGAGTTTAGGGTTTAGGATTTAGGGGTTAGGGTTTAGGGTTTAGGGTTAGGGGGTTATTGGTTTAGGGGTTTAGGGGTTTAGGGGTTTATGGGTTTAGGGGTTTATGGGTTAAGGGTTAGGGGTTAGGATTTAGGGTTAGGGGTTTAGGGGTTTAGTGTTTAGGGTTAGGGTTTAGGGTTTAGAGTTATGGGTTAGGGGTTTAGGGGTTCGGTTTAGGGGTTTCGGGTTTAGGGGTTTAGGATTTACGGTTTAGGGGTTAGGGTTAACGGGTTAGGGGTTATGGGTTAGGTTTAGGGTTTAAGGTTAGGGATTTTGGGGTTAGGGGTTAGGGTTTAGGGTTTATGGTTTACGGTTTAGGGTTATGGGTTAGGGGGTTAGAGGTTAGGGGTTAGGGTTTAGGTTTTAGGGTTTAGTGTTTTTTTAGGGTTTAGGGTTATTTTAGGGTTTAGGGTTTAGGGTTTAGGGGTTAGAGGTTAGGGGTTAGGGTTTAGGGTTTAGGGTTTAGTGTTTTTTAGGGTTTAGGGTTTAGGGTTTATGGTTTAGGGTTTGGGGGTTTAGGGGTTTAGGGGTTAGGGTCTAGGATTTAGGGTTTAGGGTTTTAGGGTTTTGGGGTTTTAGGGTTTAGGGTTTTAGGGTTTAGGGATTATGGTTTAGGGTTTAGGATTTTGGGGTTAGGGGTTAGGGGTTAGGGTTTAGGGGTTTAGGGCTTAGGGGTTTAGGGTTTTGGGTTAGGGGGTTAGGGGTTTAGGGGTTAGGGGTTTATAGGTTTGTGGTTTAGGTTTTAGGGTTTAGGGTTTTAGGGTTTTAGAGTTTTAGGGTATTAGGGGTTTAGGGGTTTAAGGTTTAGGGTTTAGGATTTAGGGTTTATGGGTTAGGGTTTAGGGTGTAAAGTTTAGGTTTAGGGTTTATGTTTAGGGTTTTAGGGTCTAGGGTTTAGTGTCTAGGGTTTTAAGGGTTTGGGTTTAGGGTTTAGGGTCTAGGGTTTAGGGTTTAGGGTCTAGGGTCTAGCATTATAGGGGTTAGGGTTTTAGGGTTTTGGCATTTTAGGGTTTAAGGGTTTTGGGTTTTAGGGTTTAGGGGTTTAGGGTTTAGGGTTTAGGTTTTAGGGGTTTAGGATTTAGGGTTTAGGGTATATGGTTTATGGGTTTAGGGGTTAAGGTCTAGGGTCTAGTGTCTAGGGTCTAGGGTCTAGGGTTTTAGGGTTTTGTGGTTTAGGGTTTGGGTTTTAGGGTCTAGGGTCTAAGGTCTAGGGTTTTAGGGGTTTGGGTTTTAGGGGTTTGGGTTTAGGGTCTAGGTTCAAGGGTCTAGGGTTGTAGGGGTTAGGGTTTTAGGGTTTTGGGGTTTTAGGGTTTAGGGTTTAAGGGTTTATGGGTTAGGGGTTTAGGGTTTAGGGTTTAGGGTTTATGGGTTAGGGGTTTAGAGGTTAGGAGTTAGGAGTTACGAGTTAGGTTTAAGGTTTAGGGGTTAGGGTTTAGGGTTATGGGTTATGGGTGTAGTGGTTTAGGGATTTAGGGGTTAGTGGTTAGGGTTTAGGGTTTAGGATTTATGGTTTAGGGTTTAGGGTTTAGGGTTTAGGGGGTTAGGGGTTAGGGGTAGGGGTTTAGGGGTTATGGTTTAGGGTTTAGTGTTTAGTGTTTTTTAGGGTTTATGATTTTTTAGGGTTTAGGGTTTAAAGTTTAGGCTTTAGGGGTTAGGGTTTAGGGTTTAGGGGTTAGGGTCTAGGGTCTAGGGTATTGGGTTTTAGGGTTTCGGGGTCTAGGGTCTAGTGTCTAGGGTTTTAGGGGTTTGGGTTTAAAGTTTAGTGTTTAGGGTCTAGGGTCTATGGTTTAGGGTTTAAGGTCTAGGGTCTAGGGTCTAGGGTTTTAGGGGTTATGGTTTTAAGGGTTTAGGGTTTTAGGGTTTTGGGTTTTATGGTTTAGGGTTTAGGGGTTTAGTGTTTAGGGTTTAGGGTTTAGGGGTTTAGGGTTTAGGGGTTAGGGTTTAAGGTTTAGGATTTAGAGTTTAGGGTTTAGGGTTTAGGGTTTAGGGTCTAGGGTCTAGGGTTTAGGGATTAGGGTCTAGGGTTTAGGGTCTAGGGTCTAGGGTCTATGGTTTTAGGGGTTAGGGTTTTAGGGTTTTGGGGTTTTAGGATTTTAGGGTTTTGGGTTTTAGGGTTTAGGGTTTAGGGTATAGGCTTTAGGGGTTTAGGGTTTAGGGGTTAGGGTTTATGGGTTTAAGGTTTAAGGCTTAGGATTTATGGGTTAGGGTTTAGGGGGTTTATGGGTTTAGGGTTTAGGGTTAGGGGGTTAGTGGTTTAGGGGTTTATGGGTTAGGGGTGAGGGTTTAGGGTTTAAGGTTTAGGGTCTAGGGCCTAGGGTTTAAGGTTTAGGCTCTAGGGGTTAGGGTCTAGGGTCTAGGGTCTAAGGTCTAGGGTTTTAGGGGTTAAGGTTTTAGGATTTTGGGGTTTTAGGGTTTTGGGGTTTTGGGTTTTAGGGTTTAGGGTTTAGGGGTATATGGTTTTAGGATTTTAGGGTTTTAGGGTTTTAGGGGTTATGGTTTAGGGTTTAGGGTATAGGGGTATAGGGTTTAGGGTTTAAGGTATAGGGTTTAGGGGTTTAGGGTTTAGGATTTAGGGGTTAAAGGTTATGGTTTAGGGTTTAGGGTTTATGGGTTTAAGGATTAGAGTTTAGGGTTTAGGGTTTAGGGATTTAGAGTTTAGAGTTTAGGGTTTAGGATTTAGGGGTTAGGGTTTAGGGTTTAGGGTTAGGGTTTTAGGGTTAGGGGGTTATTGGTTTAGGGGTTTAGGGGTTTAGGGGTTAAGGGTTAGGGGTTAGGATTTAGGGTTAGGGGGTTATTGGTTTAGGGGTTTAGGGGTTTATGGGTTAAGGGTTAGGGGTTAGGATTTAAGGTTTAGGGTTTAGGGTTATGGGTTAGGGGTTATGTGGTAGGGGTTTAGGGGTTAGGGTTTAGGGTTAAGGGGTTAGGGGTTAGGGTCTAGGGTCTAGGGTTTAGGGTCTAGGGTTTATGGTCAAGGGTCTAGGGTCTGAGGTTTTAGGGGTTAGGGTTTTAGGGTTTTGGGGTTTTAGGGGTTTAGGGTTTAGTGTTAAGGGTTTAGGGGTATAGGGGTTAGGGGTTTAGGGTTTAGGATTTAATGTTTAGTGTTTAGGGTTATGGGTTTAGGGGCTTAGGGGTTTAGGGTTTAGGGGTTTAGGGGTTTAGGGTTTAGGGGTTAGGGGTTAGGTTTAGGGTTTAGGGTTAGGGGTTTAGGGGTTTAGGGGTTAGGGGTTAGGGTTTAGGGTTTAGGGTTTAGGGTTAGGGGTTTAGGGGTTAGGGGTTATGGATTATGGTTTAGGATTTAGGGTTTAGGGTTTAGAGTTATGGGTTAGGGGTTTAGGGGTTAGGGTTTAGGGGTTTCGGGTTTAGGGGTTTAGGAATTACGGTTTAGGGGTTAGGGTTAACGGGTTAGGGGTTATGGGTTAGGTTTAGGGTTTAGGGTTTAATGTTAGGGGTTTTGGGGTTAGGGGTTAGGGTTTAGGGTTTATGGTTTACGGTTTAGGGTTATGGGTTAGGGGGTTAGAGGTTAGGGGTTAGGGGTTAAGGTTTAGGTTTTAGGGTTTAGTGTTTTTTTAGGGTTTAGGGTTATTTTAGGGTTTAGGGTTTAGGGTTTAGGGTTTGGGGGTTTAGGGGTTAGGGTCTAGGGTCTAGGGTTTAGGGTTTAGGGTTTAGGGTCCAGGGTCTAGAGTTTTAGGGGTTTGGGTTTAGGGTTTAGGGTCTAGGGTTTAGGGTCTAGGATTTTAGGGGTTAGGGTTTTAGGATTTTGGGGTTTAGGGTTTTAGGGTTTTGGATTTAGGGTGTAGGGTTTAGGGTTTAGGGTTTAGGATTTAGGGGTTAGGGGTTAGGGGTTACGATATAGGGGTTTAGGGTTTAGGGTTTAGGGTTAGGGGTTTAGGGGTTAGGGGTTTATGGGTTAGGGTTTAGGTTTTAGGGTTTAGGGTTTAGGGTTTAGGGTTTTAGGGTTTTAGGGTTTTAGAGTTTTAGGGTTTTAGGGGTTTAGGGGTTTAGGGTTTAGGGTTTAGGATTTAGGGTTTAGGGGTTAGGGTTTATGGTTTATGGTTTAGGGTTTATGTTTAGGGTTTAGGGTTTTAGGGTTTAGGATTTAGGGTTTTAGGGGTTTGGGTTTAGGGTTTAGGGTCTAGGGTTTAGGGTTTAGGGTTTAGGGTTTAGGGTCTAGCGTTTTAGGGGTTAGGGTTTTAGGGTTTTGGCGTTTTAGGGTTTAAGGGTTTTGTGTTTTAGGGTTTAGGGTTTAGGGTTTAGGGTTTAGGTTTTAGGGTTTAGGGGTTTAGGATTTATGGTTTAGGGTTTATGGGTTTAGGGGTTAAGGTCTAGGGTCTAGTGTCTAGGGTCTAGGGTCTAGGGTTTTAGGGTTTAGGTGTTTAGGGTTTAGGGTTTGGGTTTTAGGGTCAAGGGTCTAGGGTATAGGGTTTTAGGGGTTTGGGTTTTAGGGTTTTGGGTTTAAGGTATAGGGTTTAGGGTCTAGGTTTTAGGGTTTTAGGGGTTAGGGTTTTAGGGTTTTAGGGTTTAGGGGTTTATGGGTTAGGGGTTTAGGGTTTAAGGATTATAGGATATGGGTTTAGAGGTTAGGAGTTAGGAGTTAGGTTTAAGGTTTAGGGGTTAGGGTATAGGGTTTAGGGTTATGGGTGTAGGGGTTTAGGGATTTAGGGGTTAGTGGTTAGGGTTTAGTGTTTAGGATTTATGGTTTAGGGTTTAGGGTTTATGGGGTTATGGGTTAGGGGTTAGGGTTTAGGGTTTAGTGTTTTTTTTTGGGTTTAGGATTTTTAGGGTTTAGGGTTTAAGGTTTAGGGTTTAGGGGTTATGGTTTAGGGTTTAGGGGTTAGGGTCTAGGGTCTAGGGTATTGGGTTTTAGGGTTTCGGGGTCTAGGGTCTAGTGTCTAGGGTTTTAGGGGTTTGGGTTTAAAGTTTAGTGTTTAGGGTCTAGGGTCTATGGTTTAGGGTTTAAGGTCTAGGGTCTAGGGTCTAGGGTTTTAGGGGTTATGGTTTTAAGGGTTTAGGGTTTTAGGGTTTTGGGTTTTATGGTTTAGGGTTTAGGGGTTTAGTGTTTAGGGTTTAGGGTTTAGGGGTTTAGGGTTTAGGGGTTAGGGTTTAAGGTTTAGGATTTAGAGTTTAGGGTTTAGGGTTTAGGGTTTAGGGTCTAGGGTCTAGGGTTTAGGGATTAGGGTCTAGGGTTTAGGGTCTAGGGTCTAGGGTCTATGGTTTTAGGGGTTAGGGTTTTAGGGTTTTGGGGTTTTAGGATTTTAGGGTTTTGGGTTTTAGGGTTTAGGGTTTAGGGTATAGGCTTTAGGGGTTTAGGGTTTAGGGGTTAGGGTTTATGGGTTTAAGGTTTAAGGCTTAGGATTTATGGGTTAGGGTTTAGGGGGTTTATGGGTTTAGGGTTTAGGGTTAGGGGGTTAGTGGTTTAGGGGTTTATGGGTTAGGGGTGAGGGTTTAGGGTTTAAGGTTTAGGGTCTAGGGCCTAGGGTTTAAGGTTTAGGCTCTAGGGGTTAGGGTCTAGGGTCTAGGGTCTAAGGTCTAGGGTTTTAGGGGTTAAGGTTTTAGGATTTTGGGGTTTTAGGGTTTTGGGGTTTTGGGTTTTAGGGTTTAGGGTTTAGGGGTATATGGTTTTAGGATTTTAGGGTTTTAGGGTTTCAGGGGTTATGGTTTAGGGTTTAGGGTATAGGGGTATAGGGTTTAGGGTTTAAGGTATAGGGTTTAGGGGTTTAGGGTTTAGGATTTAGGGGTTAAAGGTTATGGTTTAGGGTTTAGGGTTTATGGGTTTAAGGATTAGAGTTTAGGGTTTAGGGTTTAGGGATTTAGAGTTTAGAGTTTAGGGTTTAGGATTTAGGGGTTAGGGTTTAGGGTTTAGGGTTAGGGTTTTAGGGTTAGGGGGTTATTGGTTTAGGGGTTTAGGGGTTTAGGGGTTAAGGGTTAGGGGTTAGGATTTAGGGTTAGGGGGTTATTGGTTTAGGGGTTTAGGGGTTTATGGGTTAAGGGTTAGGGGTTAGGATTTAAGGTTTAGGGTTTAGGGTTATGGGTTAGGGGTTATGTGGTAGGGGTTTAGGGGTTAGGGTTTAGGGTTAAGGGGTTAGGGGTTAGGGTCTAGGGTCTAGGGTTTAGGGTCTAGGGTTTATGGTCAAGGGTCTAGGGTCTGAGGTTTTAGGGGTTAGGGTTTTAGGGTTTTGGGGTTTTAGGGGTTTAGGGTTTAGTGTTAAGGGTTTAGGGGTATAGGGGTTAGGGGTTTAGGGTTTAGGATTTAATGTTTAGTGTTTAGGGTTATGGGTTTAGGGGCTTAGGGGTTTAGGGTTTAGGGGTTTAGGGGTTTAGGGTTTAGGGGTTAGGGGTTAGGTTTAGGGTTTAGGGTTAGGGGTTTAGGGGTTTAGGGGTTAGGGGTTAGGGTTTAGGGTTTAGGGTTTAGGGTTAGGGGTTTAGGGGTTAGGGGTTATGGATTATGGTTTAGGATTTAGGGTTTAGGGTTTAGAGTTATGGGTTAGGGGTTTAGGGGTTAGGGTTTAGGGGTTTCGGGTTTAGGGGTTTAGGAATTACGGTTTAGGGGTTAGGGTTAACGGGTTAGGGGTTATGGGTTAGGTTTAGGGTTTAGGGTTTAATGTTAGGGGTTTTGGGGTTAGGGGTTAGGGTTTAGGGTTTATGGTTTACGGTTTAGGGTTATGGGTTAGGGGGTTAGAGGTTAGGGGTTAGGGGTTAAGGTTTAGGTTTTAGGGTTTAGTGTTTTTTTAGGGTTTAGGGTTATTTTAGGGTTTAGGGTTTAGGGTTTAGGGTTTGGGGGTTTAGGGGTTAGGGTCTAGGGTCTAGGGTTTAGGGTTTAGGGTTTAGGGTCCAGGGTCTAGAGTTTTAGGGGTTTGGGTTTAGGGTTTAGGGTCTAGGGTTTAGGGTCTAGGATTTTAGGGGTTAGGGTTTTAGGATTTTGGGGTTTAGGGTTTTAGGGTTTTGGATTTAGGGTGTAGGGTTTAGGGTTTAGGGTTTAGGATTTAGGGGTTAGGGGTTAGGGGTTACGATATAGGGGTTTAGGGTTTAGGGTTTAGGGTTAGGGGTTTAGGGGTTAGGGGTTTATGGGTTAGGGTTTAGGTTTTAGGGTTTAGGGTTTAGGGTTTAGGGTTTTAGGGTTTTAGGGTTTTAGAGTTTTAGGGTTTTAGGGGTTTAGGGGTTTAGGGTTTAGGGTTTAGGATTTAGGGTTTAGGGGTTAGGGTTTATGGTTTATGGTTTAGGGTTTATGTTTAGGGTTTAGGGTTTTAGGGTTTAGGATTTAGGGTTTTAGGGGTTTGGGTTTAGGGTTTAGGGTCTAGGGTTTAGGGTTTAGGGTTTAGGGTTTAGGGTCTAGCGTTTTAGGGGTTAGGGTTTTAGGGTTTTGGCGTTTTAGGGTTTAAGGGTTTTGTGTTTTAGGGTTTAGGGTTTAGGGTTTAGGGTTTAGGTTTTAGGGTTTAGGGGTTTAGGATTTATGGTTTAGGGTTTATGGGTTTAGGGGTTAAGGTCTAGGGTCTAGTGTCTAGGGTCTAGGGTCTAGGGTTTTAGGGTTTAGGTGTTTAGGGTTTAGGGTTTGGGTTTTAGGGTCAAGGGTCTAGGGTATAGGGTTTTAGGGGTTTGGGTTTTAGGGTTTTGGGTTTAAGGTATAGGGTTTAGGGTCTAGGTTTTAGGGTTTTAGGGGTTAGGGTTTTAGGGTTTTAGGGTTTAGGGGTTTATGGGTTAGGGGTTTAGGGTTTAAGGATTATAGGATATGGGTTTAGAGGTTAGGAGTTAGGAGTTAGGTTTAAGGTTTAGGGGTTAGGGTATAGGGTTTAGGGTTATGGGTGTAGGGGTTTAGGGATTTAGGGGTTAGTGGTTAGGGTTTAGTGTTTAGGATTTATGGTTTAGGGTTTAGGGTTTATGGGGTTATGGGTTAGGGGTTAGGGTTTAGGGTTTAGTGTTTTTTTTTGGGTTTAGGATTTTTAGGGTTTAGGGTTTAAGGTTTAGGGTTTAGGGGTTATGGTTTAGGGTTTAGGGGTTAGGGTCTAGGGTCTAGGGTATTGGGTTTTAGGGTTTCGGGGTCTAGGGTCTAGTGTCTAGGGTTTTAGGGGTTTGGGTTTAAAGTTTAGTGTTTAGGGTCTAGGGTCTATGGTTTAGGGTTTAAGGTCTAGGGTCTAGGGTCTAGGGTTTTAGGGGTTATGGTTTTAAGGGTTTAGGGTTTTAGGGTTTTGGGTTTTATGGTTTAGGGTTTAGGGGTTTAGTGTTTAGGGTTTAGGGTTTAGGGGTTTAGGGTTTAGGGGTTAGGGTTTAAGGTTTAGGATTTAGAGTTTAGGGTTTAGGGTTTAGGGTTTAGGGTCTAGGGTCTAGGGTTTAGGGATTAGGGTCTAGGGTTTAGGGTCTAGGGTCTAGGGTCTATGGTTTTAGGGGTTAGGGTTTTAGGGTTTTGGGGTTTTAGGATTTTAGGGTTTTGGGTTTTAGGGTTTAGGGTTTAGGGTATAGGCTTTAGGGGTTTAGGGTTTAGGGGTTAGGGTTTTAGGATTTTGGGTTTAGGGTGTAGGATTTTAGGGGTTAGGGTTTTAGGATTTTGGGGTTTAGGGTTTTAGGGTTTTGGGTTTAGGGTGTAGGGTTTAGGGTTTAGGGTTTAGGATTTAGGGGTTAGGGGTTAGGGGTTAGGATTTAGGGGTTTAGGGTTTAGGGTTTAGGGTTAGGGGTTTAGGGGTTTATGGGTTAGGGTTTAGGTTTTAGGGTTTAGGGTTTAGGGTTTTAGGGTTTTAGGGTTTTAGAGTTTTAGGGTTTTAGGGGTTTAGGGGTTTAGGGTTTAGGGTTTAGGATTTAGGGTTTAATGGTTAGGGTTTATGGTTTATGGTTTATGTTTAGGGTTTAGGGTTTTAGGGTTTAGGATTTAGGGTTTTAGGGGTTTGGGTTTAGGGTTTAGGGTCTAGGGTTTAGGGTTTAGGGTTTAGGGTTTAGGGTCTAGCGTTTTAGGGGTTAGGGTTTTAGGGTTTTGGCGTTTTAGGGTTTAAGGGTTTTGTGTTTTAGGGTTTAGGGTTTAGGGTTTAGGGTTTAGGTTTTAGGGTTTAGGGGTTTAGGATTTATGGTTTAGGGTTTATGGGTTTAGGGGTTAAGGTCTAGGGTCTAGTGTCTAGGGTCTAGGGTCTAGGGTTTTAGGGTTTAGGTGTTTAGGGTTTAGGGTTTGGGTTTTAGGGTCAAGGGTCTAGGGTATAGGGTTTTAGGGGTTTGGGTTTTAGGGTTTTGGGTTTAAGGTATAGGGTTTAGGGTCTAGGTTTTAGGGTTTTAGGGGTTAGGGTTTTAGGGTTTTAGGGTTTAGGGGTTTATGGGTTAGGGGTTTAGGGTTTAAGGATTATAGGATATGGGTTTAGAGGTTAGGAGTTAGGAGTTAGGAGTTAGGTTTAAGGGTTAGGGGTTAGGGTATAGGGTTTAGGGTTATGGGTGTAGGGGTTTAGGGATTTAGGGGTTAGTGGTTAGGGTTTAGTGTTTAGGATTTATGGTTTAGGGTTTAGGGTTTATGGGGTTATGGGTTAGGGGTTAGGGTTTAGGGTTTAGTGTTTTTTTTTGGGTTTAGGATTTTTAGGGTTTAGGGTTTAAGGTTTAGGGTTTAGGGGTTATGGTTTAGGGTTTAGGGGTTAGGGTCTAGGGTCTAGGGTATTGGGTTTTAGGGTTTCGGGGTCTAGGATCTAGTGTCTAGGGTTTTAGGGGATTCAGTTTAGGGTTTAGTGTTTAGGGTCTAAGGTCTATGGTTTAGGGTTTAGGGTCTAGGGTCTAGGTTCTAGGGTTTTAGGGGTTAGGGTTTTAGGGGTTTAGGGTTTTAGGGTTTTGGGTTTTAGGGTTTAGGGTTTAGGGTTTAGGGTTTAGGGGTTTAGGGTTTAGTGTTTAGGGTTTATGTTTTAGGGGTTTAGGGTTTAGGGTTTCGGGTTTAGGGGTTAAGGTTTAGGGTTTAGGATTTAGAGTTTAGGGTTTAGGGTTTAGGGTCTAGGGTCTAGGGTTTTAGGGGTTAGGGTTTTAGGGTTTTGGGGTTTTAGGGTTTTAGGGTTTTAGGGTTTAGGGTTTAGGGGTTTAGGGTTTAGGGTTTAGGGTTTAGGGTTTAAGGTATAGGCTTTAGGGGTTTAGGTTTTAGGGGTTAGGTTTTAGGGTTTAGGGGTTTAGGGTTTAGGATTTATGGGTTAGGGTTTAGGGTATAGGGTTAGGGGGTTAGTGGTTTAGGGGTCTAGGGTTTATGGGTTTAGGGGATAGGGGTTAGGGTTTAGGGTTTAAGGTTTAGGATTTAGGGTTTAGGGTCTAGGGTTGAGGGTTAGGGGTTTAGGGGTTAGGTTTTAGGGTTTAATGTTTAATGTTTTTTAGGGTTTAGGGTTTAAGGTTTTAGGGTTTAGGGTTTAATGTTTTTTAGGGTTTAGGGTTATTTTAGGGTTTAGGATTTAGGGTTTAGGGTTTGGGGGTTTAGGGGCTTATGGGTTAGGGTCTAGGGTCTAGGGTATATGGTTTAGGGTTTAGGGTCTAGGGTCTAGGGTCTAGAGTTTTAGGGGTTAGGGGTTTAGGGTTTTGGGGTTTTAGGGTTTAGGATTTAGGGGTTAGGGGTTAGGGGTTTAGGGTTTAGGGTTTAGGGGTTTAGGGTTTAGGGTTGAGGGTTAGGGGTTTAGGACTTAGGGTTTTATGGGTTTAGGGTTTAGGTTTTAGGGTTTAGGGTTTAAGGTTTTAGGGTTTTAGCGTTTTGGGTCTAGGGTCTAGGATCTTGGGTTTTAGGGGTTAGGGTTTTAGGGTTTAGGGATTTAGGGGTTAGTGTTTAGGGTTTAGGGTTTAGGGGTTAGGGTTTATGGTTTAGGGTTTAGAGTTTAGGGTTTAGGGTCTAGGGTTTAGGGTCTAGAGTCTAGGGTCTAGGGTTTTAGGGGTTAGGATTTTAGGGTTTTGGGGTTTTAGGGTGTTGGGTTTTAGGGTTTAGGGTTTAGGGGTTTAGGGTTTAGGGTTTAGGGGTTAGGGTTTAGGGTTTAGGGTTTAAGGTTTAGGGGTTAGGGTTTAGAGTTTAGGGTTTAGGGTTTAGGGGTTTAGGGTTTAGGGGTTTAGGGTTAGGGGGTTAGTGGTTTAGGGGTTTATGGGTTAAGGGTTTAGGGTTAGCGGTATAGGGTTAGGGGGTTAGTGGTTGAGGGGTTTATGGGTTAAGGGTTAGAGTTTAGGATTTAGGGTTTAGGGTTTAGGGTTATGGGTTAGGGGGTTAAGGGTTAGGGATTATGGGGTAGGGTTTAGGGGTTAGGGGTTAGGTGTTAGGGTTTAGGGTTAAGGGGTTAGGGTCTAGGGTTTAGGGTCTAGGGTTTAAGGTCTAGGGTCTAGGGTTTTAGGGTCTAGGGTTTTAGAGGTTAGGGTTTTATGGTTTTGGGGTTTTAGGGGTTTAGGGAATAATGTTTAGGGTTTAGGGGTTTAGGGGTTACGTGTTTAGGGTTTAGGGTTTATGGTTTAGAGTTTAGGGTTAGGGGTAAAGGGGTTTAGGGGTTTGGTGTTAGGGGTTAGGGGTTAGGGTTTAGGATTTTGGATTTAGGGTTTAGGGTTTAGGGTTTAGGGTTTAGGGTTAAGGGTTATGGGTTTAGGGGTTAGGGGTTAGGGGTTTATGGGTTAAGGGTTTATGGGTTTAGGGTTAAGGGTTTAGGGGTTAGGGTTAAGGGGTTAGGGGTTATGGGTTAGGTTTAGGGTTTAGGGTTTAGGGTTTAAGGTTAAGGGTTTAGGGGTTTAGTGGTTAGGGTTTAGGATTTAGGGTTTAGGGTTTACGGTTTACGGTTTACAGTTTAGGGTTATGGGTTAGGGGGTTAGGGGTTAGGGGTTTAGGGGTTAGGGGTTAGGGTTTAGGGTTTAGGTTTTAGGGTTTAGTGTTTTTTTAGGGTCTAGGGTTTTAGAGGTTTAATGTTTAGGGTTTAGTGGTTTAGGGGTTTAGGGGTTTAGGGTTTAGGGTTTATGGGTTAGGGGTTTAGGGGTTTAGGGGTTTAGGGGTTTAGGGGTTACAAGTTTAGGGTTTAGGGTTAGGGGCTTAGGGGTTTAGGGTTTAGGGTTTAGGGTATAGGGGTTAGGGTTAAGGGGTTAGGGGTTAAGGGTTAGGGGTTAGGTTTAGGGTTTAGGGTTTAAGGTTAGGGGTTTAGGGGTTTAGGGGTTAAGGTTTAGGGGTTAGGGGTTAGGGTTTAGGATTTTGGATTTAGGGTTTAGGGTTAAGGGTTATGGGTTAGGGGTTTAGGGGTTAGGGTTTAGGGGTTTACGGGTTTAGGGGTTTAGGGTTTAGGGGTTAGGGTTAAGGGGTTAGAGGTTAGGGGTTATGGGTTAGGTTTATAGTTTAGGGTTTAGGGTTTAAGGTTAGTGGTTTAGGGGTTTAGTGGTTTAGTGGTTAGGGGTTAGGGTTTAGGATTTAGGGTTTACAGTTTACGGTTTAGGGTTATGGGTTAGGGGGTTAGGGGTTTAGGGGTTAGGGTTTAGGGTTTAAGTTTTAGGGTTTAGTGTTTTTTTAGGGTCTAGGATTTTAGGGGTTTAATGTTTAGGGTTTAGTGGTTTAGGGGTTTAGGGGTTAGGGGTTTAGGGTTTAGGGTTTATCGGTTAGGGGTTTAGGGGTTTAGGGTTTAGGGGTTTAGGGTTTAGGGTTTAGGGGTTAGGCGTTAGGAGTTGCGGGTTAGGTTTAGGGTTTAGGGTTAGGGTTATGGGTGTAGGGGTTTATGGATTTAGGGGTTAGGGGTAAGGGTTTAGGATTTAGGGTTTGGGGTTTAGGGTTTAGGGTTATGGGTTATGGGTTAGGGGGTTTGGGGTTAGGGGTTCGGGGGTAGGGGTTTAGGGGTTAGGGGTTAGGGTTTAGGGTTTAGTGTTTTTTTAGGGTTTAGGGTTTTTAGGGTTTAAGGTTTAGGGGTTAGGGTTTAGGGGGTTTTGGGGTTAGGGTCTAGGGTATAGGGTCTAGGGTATTGGGTTTTAGGGTTTCTGGGTCTAGGGTCTAGTGTCTAGGGTTTTAGGGGTTTGGGTTTATGGTTTAGTGTTTAGGGTTTGGGGTTTAAGGGTTTAGGGTTTATGGTTTAGGGTATAGGCTTTCGGGGTTTAGGTTTTAAGGGTTAGGGTTTAGGGTTTAAGGGTTTAGGGTTTAGGATTTATGGGTTATGGTTTAGGGGTTTAGGGTTTAGGGTTTAGGGTTAGGGGGTTAGTGGTTTAGGGGTCTGGGGTTTATGGGTTTAGGGGTTAGGGGTTAGGGTTTAGGGTTTAGGGGTTAGGGTTAAGGGGTTAGGGTTTAGGGTTATGGGGTTAGTGGTTTAGGGGTCTGGGGTTTATGGGTTTAGGGGTTAGGGGTTAGGGTTTAGGGTTTAGGGGTTAGGGTTAAGGGGTTAGGGGTTATGGGTTATGGGTTAGGTTTAGGGTTTAGGGTTTAAGGTTAGGGGTTTAGGGGTTTAGTGGTTAGGGGTTAGGGTTTAGGGTTTAGGTTTTAGGGTTTAGTGTTTTTTAGGGTCTAGGGTTTTAGGGGTTTAATGTTTAGGGTTTAGTGGTTTAGGGGTTTAGGGGTTTAGGGTTTAGGGTTTATGGGTTAGGGGTTTAGGGGTTTAGGGGTTTAGGGGTTACGGGTTTAGGGTTTAGGGTTAGTGGCTTAGGGTTTTAGGGTTTAGGGGTATAGGGTTTAGGGTATAGGGGTTAGGGTTAAGGGTTAGGGGTTAGGTTTAGGGTTTAGGGTTTAGGGTTTAAGGTTAGGGGTTTAGGGGTTTAGGGGTTAGGGGTTTAGGGGTTAGGGGTTAGGGTTTAGGATTTTGGATTTAGGGTTTAGGGTTAAGGGTTATGGGTTAGGGGTTTAGGGGTTAGGGTTTAGGGGTTTAGGGGTTTAGGGTTTAGGGGTTTAGGATTAAGGGTTTAGGGGTTAGGGTTAAGGGGTTAGAGGTTAGGGGTTATGGGTTAGGTTAATATTTTAGGGTTTAGGGTTTAAGGTTAGTGGTTTAGGGGTTTAGTGGTTTAGTGGTTAAGGGTTAGGGTTTAGGATTTAGGGCTTACAGTTTACGGTTTAGGGTTATGGGTTAGGGGGTTAGGGGTTTATGGGTTAGGGTTTAGGGTTTAGGTTTTAGGGTTTAGTGTTTTTTAGGGTCTAGGGTTTTAGGGGTTTAATGTTTAGGGTTTAGTGGTTTAGGGGTTTAGGGGTTAGGGGTTTAGGGTTTAGGGTTTATGGGTTAGGGGTTTAGGGGTTAGGGGTTTAGGGTTTAGGGGTTTAGGGTTTAGGGGTTAGGGGTTAGGAGTTGCGGGTTAGGTTTAGGGTTTAGGGTTAGGTTTAGGGTTATGGGTGTAGGGGTTTATGGATTTAGGGGTTAGGGGTAAGGGTTTAGGATTTATGGTTTGGGGTTAGGGTTTAGGGTTATGGGTTATGGGTTAGGGGGTTTGGGGTTAGGGGTTCGGGGGTAGGGGTTTAGGGGTTAGGGGTTAGGGTTTAAGGTTTAGTGTTTTTTTAGGGTTTAGGGTTTTTTAGGGTTTAGGGTTTAGGGGTTAGGGTTTTGGGGTTTTGGGGTTAGGGTCTAGGGTCTAGGGTATTGGGTTTTAGGGTTTCTGGGTCTAGGGTCTAGTGTCTAGGGTTTTAGGGGTTTGGGTTTAGGGTTTAGTGTTTAGGGTTTGGGGTTTAAGGGTTTAGGGTTTAGGGTTTAGGGTATAGGCTTTAGGGGTTTAGGTTTTAAGGGTTAGGGTTTAGGGTTTAAGGGTTTAGGGTTTAGGATTTATGGGTTATGGTTTAGGGGTTTAGGGTTTAGGGTTAGGGGGTTAGTGGTTTAGGGGTCTGGGGTTTATGGGTTTAGGGGTTAGGGGTTAGGGTTTAGGGTTTAGGATTTAGGATTTAGGGTTTAGGGTCTAGGGTTTTAGGGGTTAGAGTTTTGGTGTTTTAGGGTTTAGGGTTTTAGGGTTTAGGGTTTAGGGTTTAGGTTTAGGGTTTAGGGTTTATGGGTTTAGGGTTTAGGGGTTTAGGGTTTAGGGTTTATGGTTTAGGGGTTAGGGGTTAGGGGTTATGGGTCAGGTTTAGGGTTTAGGGTTTATGGTTTAAGGTTAGGGGTTTAAGGGTTTAGGGGTTAGGGTTTAGGGTTTAGGATTTAGGGTTTAGGGTTTACGGTTTAGGGTTTAGGGTTATGGGTTAGGGGGTTAGGGATTTAGGGGTTAGGGTTTAAGGTTAGGGTTTAGGGTTTAGGTTTTAGGGTTTAATGTTTTTTAGGGTTTAAGGTTATTTTAGGGTTTAGGGTTTAGGATTTAGGGTTTGGGGGTTTAGGGGCTTAGGGGTTAGGGTCTAAGGTCTAGGGTCTAGGGTATATGGTTAAGGGTTTAGGGTCTAGGGTCTAGAGTTTTAGGGGTTAAGGGTTTAGGGTTTTGGGGTTTTAGGGTTTAGGATTTAGGGGTTAGGGGTTAGGGTTTAGGGGTTTATGGTTTAGGATTTAGGGGTTTAGGGTTTAGAGTTGAGGGTTAGGGGTTTAGGGGTTAGGGTATTATGGGTTTAGGGTTTAGGTTTTAGGGTTTAGGGTTTAAGGTTTTAGGGTTTTGGGTCTAGGGTCTAGGATCTAGGGTTTTAGGGGTTAGGGTTTTAGGGTTTAGGGGTTTAGGGTTTAGTGTTTATGGTTTAGGGTTTAGGGTTTAGGGTTAAGGGTTTAGGGTTTAGGGTCTAGGGTTTAGGGTCTAGGGTTTAGGGTTTATGGTCTAGGGTTTTAGGGGTTAAGATTTTAGGGTTTTGGGGTTTTAGGGTTTTAGGGTTTTGGGTTTTAGGGTTTAGGGTTTAGGGTTTAAGGTTTAGGGGTTTAGGGTTTAGGGTTTAGGGGTTAGGGGTTAGGGGTTAGGGTTTAAGGTTTAAGGTTTAGGGGTTAGGGTTTAGAGTTTAGGGTTTAGGGGTTTAGGGTTTAGGGTATAGGGTTTAGGGTATAGGGTTTAGGGGTTTAGGGTTTCGTGTTTTGGGGTTAGGGTTTAAGGGTTTAGGATTAGGGGGTTAGTGGTTTAGGGGTTTATGGGTTAAGGGTTTAGGGTTAGCGGTTTAGGGGGTTAGTGGTTTAGGGGTTTAGGGGTTTATGGGTTAAGGGTTAGAGTTTAGGATTTAGGGTTTAGGGTTTAGGGTTATGGGTTTAGGGTTATGGGTTATGGGTTAGGGGGTTTGGG